>JAQNDB010004169.1:0-25199 GCA_029204045.2 Tillandsia leiboldiana | reverse complement strand
TTTTTTGGGAAACAAAATCTAATCAGTTTTATGGAATATGAGAAAAAAAAAAATTAAACGATTTTGTGGAAGATTATTTTCTTTCTGTTTTTTTTTATATTATTTTTTTTCTTTTTTTTTATATTTTATTAATCCAAACAAGAGGAGTGATTTTTTATTCATCAATGTTAAATTAAATGATTAACTATTAGCCAATTGGTTATAGATGAGTTTTCTTAATACTAAAAATCACTTTTGTAGATAGAATTGGTCATAGTAATCATATTTAATTTGTAAAATTAAATACTAAAATCAATTTTGATATAATTATAACATGTGTTCTTTATTCATTTGACTAATATTTTTTATTTAAATTATTAAAATATTAAAAATATATTGACCGTGATGAAAATTATTTTCTTCCGTTTTCTCTTCAAACTAATTTTTTTGAAATAATGTTTAATATGCTCTTCAAAATTTTAAAAATATTTTATTTACGCATGGAGGGCTAAATATTTTTGTTGATTTATTTTTTAAAAAATATTCTTATTTTTTTTCCTAGAGTTTACTAATAAGATGGATTTTATGTCATAATTCAATAGTCCCAATGTGAGACTCCCACATCGATATCAAATGTAATATTTGTTAAGTTCAAATCATCGTTAAAATATTTAAATTTATTTATTATTATAATGTCAATTATCATCCGATATAAAATTATTGTGAGGTATCACAATTTAAGAGATTATTAACTCTAATAATAATTTAAAAATTTAAAGTTGATAATTTAAATCCAACGAATTATTATTGTTAGTAAATCGGATTGTTGTAATTTTAAAAAATAGTTTCGTAATTTCAACATATATTTTAGAGAAATATTTTGATAATTTTATAATAAATTTAAAAATTTTGAATAGTAAAATTAAGTGTAAATAAGGAACATGACTTTCAATCATTTTCTCTCCATCCAGAAAGAAATGAATTTTCTTTCTATTGTTGCGAGCACTCAAACAAGAAGATAAAAATTAGTTCTATTTTTTTTTCTTTTTTTTTCTTTTTTTTTTTTTTCATTTGTCCTTTTTTTGTTTCTTTATTATTGTTAGAATTATGGACAGCAAAAACTTACAAATTAGATAGCCAACGTATCTAGAAATCAAAATTGATCAATTAGCTTATTTTACTAGTTTTCTTGGATCATCCTTGTCTTGATGATTCTTGATCTTTCACGATTTTTTTTTTTTATTACGAATTGATTTTACTAGCTAAAAACTAGTCTTTTTGATCATTTTTATCTTAATAATTCTTGATTTTTCACGAATTTTTTAATTACGGATCGAATCCGATTTGTCTTGATGATTCTTGATCTTCTATGAATTTTCTGATTACGGATCGGATGCGCAAATCAAATCGAATGCGAAAAGAATCTAAAATTGGATGCGCAAATCAAATCGAATGCGAAAAGAATCTAAAATTTCAAAAAGATAGGTAGAAATCCAGAAAGAAGGAATATATTATTAAGAATCTTTAGATATTCTCTTTCTCACGTAGAGATAAAAAAATATGGATTAAGATATGAGCTAAGATATATTTCTTAAGCAATAGAAAATATATTTTTATCTTTAATCTGTAAGGATAAATTTTATTTTTATTCTTAAGATATAAGAATAAAATTTGATTTTATTCTTAACAAAAAAAAAAAAAAAGAAATCTTAATTCGGATTAAATTAAAATAGAAGTGACTAATGTGGGCACACAATAAATTTTTAAAATTTTTAAAATTATTAGAGATGGGTATTTTAATATTTAACATTTTTATTTTATATTTAATGAACAGAAAGGAAAAATGTATGGGAGGGTGGCAAAGAAGAAAAGGCGTTCTGGAAACTTCCTCCTTTCTTCGACCCACCGCGCCTGCCGCCGAACATCTACGTACGTGATTGAAGGAGAATTGCACATCATATGTTCCTACTGTTTAATAATAGGGTTGATTTCATACCTCTATTTATAAAAATATTAAATAGCAAATAAATTTTTATAAAATTTAAGAGATCATATTTATTCCTTCAAAATTGATTATCTAAATTTTGATAATATACAAATATATTTGCAAACGAAATTTTTTTGGAAGGAATAAATCTGATAACTTAAGTTTTATATGCATATAGTTACTATTTGATATTGTTATCGAAAGCTATATATAATTATTCCTTAATAATAATAATAATAATAATAATAATTAGGCTGAAATATTATTGATAGCATTAAGTCATTGGTGCTATCAAGTTTTTAGTTTTTATATTAAAAAATATATGATTAAGATGATAGTGGTTCTCTAGAATTTATTAGATGGTTGGTTGAATAGTAAAAATCTTAGTAACTACTATAATTTTTAACCGCATATTTTTTCATCCAACGACTGAAAACTTGATAGCACAAATTGCTCGATACTATCGATAGTATTCTAGCCAGACTCGTAATAATAATAATCATAATAATAAGCTATAATGTATCTTTGTAGTAGTGTTATAATTTGAAAATGTATTATTGTCTAAATGCTTCTATTTCAATGTATTAAATATTTCCAAAGAGCTTCAATAACTTAACTGCAGAGAAAAAGCTGTAATTAATTCACTTTTGAATTATTTTGATCTTCTGATGTATCGAATGTGTATCATATTTTATTTGGTTAATTTCAGTAAAAACGTCGAGCTATAAATAATTTGTTTGGTTACGTGAACTTACAAGTTATATTTGTAAATTTTATTAATTTATATATGGAGTGAAAAAAATTACTCCTGATATAAAAAGAAAAGAATGTTTTAAATTTATAAGATGATTAAGCTGGGCAGCAAAAACTTGTTGTTTTTAAATTATCTTTCTTAAAAACAACCTTCCTAACACCAACCTTAAAAAGATATGGTTTAAATGGTCAGGTGAGAGAGTAAATTTTTTAATTAGATAAAATAATGTTAAAAATCTGATATTCATCCTGATATCATATTCACGATCCGTTCTTCTACATGTGCAGATATTCATTAATCAAAAAAAATTATATTTGATTTTTCTTCTACACAAAGTAGCCTTTTTTTTAAATATCTCTTATTATTTTCTCGTCTTCTATAAATCTAAAAAAAAATTTCCTTGTACGAAATGCATACAATTATAACCAACATTTTTTCAAATACGGTTGCTCAGACTTCAACTGATACTCTACATAAAAACTCTATATTGGAGTTATCTATAAAGCTATAACTAACATGTATCCAAATTTATTTAAATTAAAATTATATTTTAATTAATATTTAAATCTAAATTAATTTATTTTTAATAAATTTAAATATTAATTCTAATCTAATTAAAATTTAATTATAAATCTAATCAAAATTATAACAAATAAAATAATTTTATATCAAAATAATACTATAATTTATTTATTTTTTTGTATTTTTCAACAAAGAAAATTTTATATCAAAATAATACTATAATTTATTTAATTTTTGAGTGATGCTACATATACACCCCAAATGGGGTGTATATCATACACCCCACCCCATCCAAGAGTGAGAATAGCATCACACACACACTCTCTCTCTCTCTCTCTCTCTCTCTCTCTCTATATATATATATATATATATATATAAAGGATTTAAGTATCCAATGGCACGGGAGTCTTATCGTGCCAACAAGATATCGGCACGATACAGTCCCTGTGCCGATGACACACAACTCAATTTATTTATTTATTTATTTATTTATTTATTTATTTATTTATTTTTATTTTTTTTAAGTTAGTAAGTAATTTTCTTGATAAAATTCAAAATATTTGATAAATATACATAATAAGTAATTAAAAAATTTTGTTGCTAAAGAAAATAAATATTTCATGTCATTATGTGTCGGCATACATATTTTTTTTTGTGACCAACACTCATCGGCACGCACCGTGCCGGCAAGTTTTCGACACGACCCGTGCCACGACACTTAAATCTAATATATATATATATATATATATATATATATATATATATATATATATATATATATATATATATATATATATATGGTCTAGCTACTATACTTTTATGAGTATAGATCCCTTCGTACTCATAAAATTTCGGTCTTTAGATGAAGAAATATGTGGTTAGAATTATAGTGGTCCTCTAGGGTTTATATTATTTTACTAACAGCCCACTAAACCCTAGGGGGACCACTATCATCCTAACCGCACATCGCTACATCCAAGGGTGGAAAAGTTATGAGTACAAAGAAGTCTATACTCATAAGAGTATAGTAGAGCTTATATATTTTAAAAAAACAAGTCCATCCATACTTATGAATTTTTTACTATTGAATTTGTATTGAGATTTGTGCTTTTTACCTTATCTTTCTCTCTTTTTAGTTGACTTTACAAAAACATAAATCCCAATACAGATTCAATAATAAAAAATTCACAAATATGAATAAATTTGTGCTTTTAAAAGTATATAAATTTTACTCTCTCTCTCTCTCACACACGCACGCGCGCGCTCGCGCGCGCGCGCGCACACACACACATACATATATATATATATATATATATATATATATATATATATATATATATATATAGTAGAACTTTTATAATTTTAAAAGTATAAGCTCAAATATATTTGTAATTTTTTTATTATTGAATTGCATTGAAATTCATGCTATTGTACCTACTCTTTTTCTTTTTTTAATTGACTTTACAAAAATATAAATTTGAATGCAAATACTATAATAAAAAATCTATAAACACATTTGGCCTTATATTTTTAAAAGTATATAATCTCTCTCTCTCTCTCTCTCTCTCTCTATATATATATATATATATATATATATATATATATATATATATATATATAGCTAGGCAAGTATGAGCTAGGTACTTATGCTTTCGAAAGTAGGGAGGCTTTCGTACTTGTAAATTATTTTTAATGATGAGACATCTTATTTCATGATCGGCTCCGTTAGAGATGATTTACAGTGTTGAAACTATCTAGAAATCAAATTTCAAAATTTTTTGGCTTTATTTGCGTAATGAACGAGTAGTATCAAAATGAACGACTAAAAAATAAAAATCTCATAAAAACTAGTGATAAAAGACTCAAATTTCAAATTAAAAGTATTGATCTTACTAGTCATATTAAATAGAATTTTCTATTAAAGTTTCACCTAATTTAAATTATTCTATACTGTTGAACTTACAAACGTGTCATATTGGTCTTTAAAATAGTCATTTTTGAGAATTTTTGATCGCTTGGTAAATGATGTCGAAAAATTATAAAATTTAGTTTCTAAATAGTTCTAATAACGTAGATCATATCTAACCGAGCCGATCGTCGAATCGAATTTCTCATCATCAAAAACAACTTATAAGTATGAAAACTTCCGTACTTTCCAGAAGACTTAATCTCTCTCTCTCTCTCTCTCTCTCTCTCTCTCTCTCTATCTATACTACGTATACGCCCCAAATGGGGTGTATATCATATACCGAGGGATGCTAGGTGTACACCTCTTTAGGGGTGTACATCCTACACCCCACCCCATCCTGAGGTGGGTATTATTCCACTCGTCACATCGAGTGACGAGTGAAATTCACCGCATCCCAGGATGGGGTGGGGTGTAAGATATACACTCCTAAAGGGGTGTATACTTATATATACCCATCATATACCCCACCCCATCCAAGGGTGGGGTGTAAGATGTACATCCCATTTAGGGTGTATACTTAGCATTAACCATATATATATATATATATATATATATATATATATATATATATATATATATATATATATATATATATATAGAGAGAGAGAGAGAGAGAGAGAGAGAGAGAGAGAGAGAGAGAGAGAGAGAGTGTGTGTGTGTGTGTGTGTTCAGCTACTATGCTATCGATAGCACCAAGTATTTAGTGCTATCAAGTTTTCTACTCTTAAATCAACCCATTTTGATCATTTTCAACCGTTATATTGTACTATTTCCCCAATCATCGATTAAACCCAAGAGGTCTATTATCATCTCAACCACACATCTTTTAATCCAAAAGTTAAAAATTTAATTACACCAATAATTTAGTGTTATTAATAGTAAGATCACTGCTCTAAGACACTAATAATATTGATTGGATTTATATATTTTGGACCGTGGGACAATTTTATTGATTAATTATAATGCACATTAATGTATTAGGGAGTGTTTGATTGCAAGTAAAATCGTGAAAAAAAAAATCGTCCAAAAACTATTTTATATTTTATAGTATTTGATTTGTAGAAAAAAAATAATTTTTCATGAATATTTGTTTGATTGAAAGAAAAAATATTTATATTTGTTTTGTCCGGTAGAAAAAATAAATGACAAAAAAACTTTTAGAGTTTTGAATTTTTGTTTTCCACCTACGGAGAAAAACGAAAACATATTATTTTTTTCAAATCAGTAAAAATAATTTTTCGAAAAAAAAAATTATGGCTAAACAAATTAACATACGAAAAATATTTTCAGAATTTGTATGATTTCTAAAGAAAACAAAAATAATCAAGAAAACAATTTTCCGTAAAAAAAAATTAAAAAAAATTAAAAAATTTAGCCGAATATTTTTTAAAATATTTTACAGAAAACCAAGCAACCCCTTATATTGGGGTTTTTGGGCTACTTATTAGCCTACACTAACTTTTTTTATTGTTAAATTTTTTATATGTAAAACTAGTATTAAGCGTTGCTTTTACTAAACTACTTGTCGAAAATATTTTTAAGCTCAGTTATTACTTTTAAGATTCATATTTTTTTTTTTTTATATTTAATCATAATTTTATTTTCATCCAATATGAGACTATTGACTTGTCGCATACTCTCTTCATTTAAGTTCTAACTTTTTTGTAAGTCAATCAAACACATTGTCTAAGATGACCAAGCGATGTGAGTCCCACTCCCACCACACCGGAACATTGTCTAAGATTCCGGATGGTAAACGAATAATAATATCAAATATAACAATTCGACCGGATAACAATAACAATTTGTTGGACTCAAACCAATGACGCGAAATGCTTAATTCGAGTTTTTATTAATAGGATTCATAGTCTTTTATATATCTAATCATAATTCCGTTCTCATCCGATGTTACATTACCATGCTTCACAATAACACTCTCTTGCAAGCACAAGGGCATAAGAATGACCTTGAGCTCGATCAGACAATAGAGCGCTAGGTGATGAGAGTAGAGACCCTTAAAAGTAAATAGAATGGCAATTTGATCTTTTGAGTAGAAAGTAGAAACAAATTAAGCCTGCTTCAAATTGTTTAACAAAATGATAATCAATTTCTATATATTTGGTTTGAGAACAAAAGGCAAGATCAATAATAAGATAGATTGCAGTAAGATTGTCACACCAACGAATCGGACGGCGCTGAAGAAGTGCAGAGCAAAGATCATAAGTATGCTTAGATTGTGCGAAAAGCAGTCTAGAGGAAAGATGATGGGCCAAGATCCTTCATGGCAAACCATAGTTCGAGGGCAGAAAGAAGATAATTAGCTAGTGCACCGGGACGAGCAGTAAGGATTATCTCATCAGCATGAACCGACAGAAGAACTTACAGCAACCACTGTTAGATGTGACTCAAAATCAGAATCGCTTCGATATTATGATTCAGATTCGCCAACGGTTTCGCGGTGCGACGAGAAATTTTGTGGATGTCTGTGGTGGAAGCGAAGGGCTCGGGCCGCTAGGAAAAAACCCTAATTTCTCTTTTGTTTGCGCTAGAGAGATCGAGCGATTGTACGAAATAGAACTCTTGTATTTCCTCTTTTCTAAATAGTAAAATCTCTCCTCTTTCGCCCGTGGTTTTTTCCCTGCAAAGGGTTTTTCACGTAAATCTGTGTGTTAATTCTCTGTCGTGCAATTTTGATTTTACTTTTCTGTCGTGATCGCCAATTGATTTTGTTTAGTTTGTGCGCTCGTTGCTAACAACCACATCTTCCAGAAGGGAGCGATGCGTCTGCTCGCGAGCAAGTGAGTCCAGGCCTTGAGCAAGTCCATACTAAGGCGCACGAACCAGGCACGTGTTGCTTGTTTACAGACAAAAGTCAGATAATCAGATCAATATTGTCTGGTTGGTGCTTCATGTAAACTTTCATATCAATGAAACCGTAGAGGAATGCATTCTCGACATCAAACTAGATTTAGCAGGAGATAAACAATTAAAAGAGTAGGTGTTAGCAACGAGCGCACAAACTAAACAAAAATCAATTAGCGATCACGACAGAAAAGTGAAATCAAATTGCACGACAGATAATTAACACACAGATTTACGTGGAAAATCCTTTGTAGGGAAAAAACCACGGACGAAAGAGGAGAGATTTTACTATATGAAAAGAGGGAATACAAAAGTTCTTCTTGATACAATCGCTCGATCTCTCTAGGGCGAACAAAAGAAAAAATTAGAGTTTTTTCCTTAGCGGATCGGATCCGAGCCCTTCGCTTCCACCACAGACATCCACAAAATTTCTAGTCGCACCGCGAAGCCATCGACGAACCTGAATCATAATATCGAAGCGATTCTGATTTTGAGTCACATCTAACAGTAGGAATTGTAACAGATTTAATGTTAGGACTGAAAGTTTCTTGGTCATTGAATCCTTCGGCAACAAGCAGAACCTTATACTACTCAATGGAAGCATCAATGTAGTGTTTTATATGGTATTCCCATGCGCAACCAATAATATTATGGGCAAATGGAGGGGAACTAGTTCTCAAGTTCTATTACAAATGAGTGCATGATACTCACACACAGAGTCTCTCCTCATAAGGGATCTTTATTTGCTTGAGAAAACAACGAGGTTGAGGGTATCTGCAGCAAACGGCGATGGAATACGTACTGAGTGTCCATGCATCCAGCAGTACTGTGAGCATTCACAACCATAGTTAGTTAATTCGCGAATTATTCGCGAATTAGCGAGAATCCGAATTAAACGTGCCGTTTCCGACTTTTTTTAAAAATTCGGAATAATTCGCGAATTTTTGAATCAAAAAGTATTATTCGCGAATTATTCACGAATTACGAATTTTTGGATGAAAAATTCGTTCTTTTTTAAAAAATAGTTAGTTAATTCGCGAATTATTCGCGAATTATTGAGAATCCGAATTAAACGTGCCGTTTCCGACTTTTTCCAAAAATTCGGAATAATTCGCGAATTTTTGAATCAAAAAGTATTATTCGCGAATTATTCACGAATTACGAATTTTTGGGTGAAAATTTCATTTTTTTTCAAAACATAGTTAGTTAATTCGCAAATTATTTGCGAATTATTGAGAATTTGAATTAAACGTGCCGTTTCCGACTTTTTCCAAAAATTCGGAATAATTCGTGAATTTTTGAATCAAAAAGTATTATTCGCGAATTATTCACGAATTACGAATTTTTGGGTGAAAAATTTGTTCTTTTTCAAAACATAGTTAGTTAATTCGCGAATTATTCGCGAATTATTGAGAATCCGAATTAAACGTGCCGTTTCCGACATTTTCTAAAAATTCGGAATAATTCGCGAATTTTTGAATCAAAAAGTATTATTCGCGAATTATTCACGAATTACGAATTTTTGGGTGAAAAATTAGTTCTTTTTCAAAGCATAGTTAGTTAATTCGCGAATTATTCGCGAATTATTGAGAATTCGAATTAAACGTGCCGTTTCCGACTTTTTCCAAAAATTCGAAATAATTCGCGAATTTTTGAATCAAAAAGTATTATTCGCGAATTATTCACGAATTACGAATTTTTGGATGAAAAATTTATTTTTTTTCAAAACATAGTTAGTTAATTCGCGAATTATTCGCGAATTATTGAGAATCCGAATTAAACGTGCCGTTTCTGACTTTTTCCAAAAATTCGGAATAATTCGTGAATTTTTGAATCAAAAAATATTATTCGCGAATTATTCACTAATTACGAATTTTTGGGTGAAAAATTCATTTTTTTTCAAAACATAGTTAGTTAATTCGCAAATTATTTGCGAATTATTGAGAATTCGAATTAAACGTGCCGTTTCCGACTTTTTCCAAAAATTCGAAATAATTCACGAATTTTTGAATCAAAAAGTATTATTCGCGAATTATTCACGAATTACGAATTTTTGGATGAAAAATTCGTTTTTTTTCAAAACATAGTTAGTTAATTCGCGAATTATTCGCGAATTATTGAGAATCCGAATTAAACGTGCCGTTTCCGACTTTTTCCAAAAATTCGGAATAATTCGTGAATTTTTGAATCAAAAAGTATTATTCACGAATTACGAATTTTTGGGTGAAAATTTTGTTCTTTTTCAAAACATAGTTAGTTAATTCGCGAATTATTCGCGAATTATTGAGAATCCGAATTAAACGTGCTGTTTTCGACTTTTTTCAAAAATTCAGAATAATTCGCGAATTTTTGAATCAAAATGTATTATTCGCGAATTATTCACGAATTACGAATTTTTGGGTGAAAAATTCATTTTTTTTCAAAACATAGTTAGTTAATTCGCGAATTATTCGCGAATTATTGAGAATTCGAATTAAACGTGCCGTTTCCGATTTTTTCCAAAAATTTGGAATAATTCGTGAATTTTTGAATCAAAAAGTATTATTCGCGAATTATTCACGAATTACGAATTTTTGGGCAAAAAATTCGTTCTTTTTTAAAACATAGTTAGTTAATTCGCGAATTATTCGCGAATTATTGAGAATTTGAATTAAACGTGCCGTTTCTGACTTTTTCCAAAAATTCAGAATAATTCGTAAATTTTTGAATCAAAAAGTATTATTCGCGAATTATTCACGAATTACGAATTTTGGGGTGAAAAATTCGTTCTTTTTCAAAACATAGTTAGTTAATTCGCGAATTATTCGCGAATTATTGAGAATCCGAATTAAACGTCCCGTTTCCGACTTTTTCCAAAAATTCGGAATAATTCGCGAATTTTTGAATCAAAAAGTATTATTCGCGAATTATTCACGAATTACGAATTTTAGGGTGAAAAATTCGTTCTTTTTCAAAACATAGTTAGTTAATTTGCGAATTATTCGCGAATTATTGAGAATCCGAATTAAACGTGCCGTTTCCGACTTATTCCAAAAATTCGAAATAATTCGCAAATTTTTGAATCAAAAAGTATTGTTCGCGAATTATTCACGAATTACGAATTTTTGGGTGAAAAATTCGTTTTTTTTTCAAAACATAGTTAGTTAATTCGCGAATTATTCGCGAATTATTGAGAATCCAAATTAAACGTGCCGTTTCTGACTTTTTCCAAAAATTCGGAATAATTCGTGAATTTTTGAATCAAAAAGTATTATTCGCGAATTATTCACGAATTACGAATTTTTGGGTGAAAAATTCGTTCTTTTTCAAAACATAGTTAGTTAATTCGCGAATTATTCGCGAATTAATTGAGAATCCAAATTAAACGTGCCGTTTCCGACTTTTTTCAAAAATTCGAAATAATTCGCGAATTTTTGAATCAAAAAATATTATTCGCGAATTATTCACGAATTACGAATTTTTGGGTAAAAAATTCGTTCTTTTTCAAAACATAGTTAGTTAATTCGCGAATTATTCGCGAATTATTGAGAATCCGAATTAAACGTGCCGTTTCCGACTTTTTCCAAAAATTCGAAATAATTCGCGAATTTTTGAATCAAAAAGTATTATTCGCGAATTATTCACGAATTACGAATTTTTGGGTAAAAAATTCGTTATTTTTCAAAACATAGTTAGTTAATTCGCGAATTATTGAGAATCCGAATTAAACGTGCCGTTTCCGACTTTTTCCAAAAATTTGGAATAATTCGCGAATTTTTGAATCAAAAAGTATTATTCGCGAATTATTCACGAATTACGAATTCTTGGGTGAAAAATTCGTTCTTTTTCAAAACATAGTTAGTTAATTCGCGAATTATTCGCGAATTATTGAGAATCCGAATTAAACGTGCCGTTTCCGGCTTTTTCCAAAAATTCGAAATAATTCGCGAATTTTTGAATCAAAAAGTATTATTCGCGAATTATTCACGAATTACGAATTTTTGGATGAAAAATTCATTTTTTTTCAAAACATAGTTTGTTAATTCGCGAATTATTCGCGAATTATTGAGAATCTGAATTAAACGTGCCGTTTCTGACTTTTTCCAAAAATTCAGAATAATTCGTAAATTTTTGAATCAAAAAGTATTATTCGCGAATTATTCACGAATTACGAATTTTGGGGTGAAAAATTCGTTCTTTTTCAAAACATAGTTAGTTAATTCGCGAATTATTCGCGAATTATTGAGAATCCGAATTAAACGTCCCGTTTCCGACTTTTTCCAAAAATTCGGAATAATTCGCGAATTTTTGAATCAAAAAGTATTATTCGCGAATTATTCACGAATTACGAATTTTAGGGTGAAAAATTCGTTCTTTTTCAAAACATAGTTAGTTAATTTGCGAATTATTCGCGAATTATTGAGAATCCGAATTAAACGTGCCGTTTCCGACTTATTCCAAAAATTCGAAATAATTCGCAAATTTTTGAATCAAAAAGTATTATTCGCGAATTATTCACGAATTACGAATTTTTGGGTGAAAAATTCGTTTTTTTTCAAAACATAGTTAGTTAATTCGCGAATTATTCGCGAATTATTGAGAATCCAAATTAAACGTGCCGTTTCTGACTTTTTCCAAAAATTCGGAATAATTCGTGAATTTTTGAATCAAAAAGTATTATTCGCGAATTATTCACGAATTACGAATTTTTGGGTGAAAAATTCGTTCTTTTTCAAAACATAGTTAGTTAATTCGCGAATTATTCGCGAATTAATTGAGAATCCAAATTAAACGTGCCGTTTCCGACTTTTTTCAAAAATTCGAAATAATTCACGAATTTTTGAATCAAAAAATATTATTCGCGAATTATTCACGAATTACGAATTTTTGGGTAAAAAATTCGTTCTTTTTCAAAACATAGTTAGTTAATTCGCGAATTATTCGCGAATTATTGAGAATCCGAATTAAACGTGCCGTTTCCGACTTTTTCCAAAAATTCGAAATAATTCGCGAATTTTTGAATCAAAAAGTATTATTCGCGAATTATTCACGAATTACGAATTTTTGGGTAAAAAATTTGTTATTTTTCAAAACATAGTTAGTTAATTCGCGAATTATTGAGAATCCGAATTAAACGTGCCGTTTCCGACTTTTTCCAAAAATTTGGAATAATTCGCGAATTTTTGAATCAAAAAGTATTATTCGCGAATTATTCACGAATTACGAATTCTTGGGTGAAAAATTCGTTCTTTTTCAAAACATAGTTAGTTAATTCGCGAATTATTCGCGAATTATTGAGAATCCGAATTAAACGTGCCGTTTCCGGCTTTTTCCAAAAATTCGAAATAATTCGCGAATTTTTGAATCAAAAAGTATTATTCGCGAATTATTCACGAATTACGAATTTTTGGATGAAAAATTCGGTTTTTTTCAAAACATAGTTAGTTAATTCGCGAATTATTCGCGAATTATTAAGAATCCGAATTAAAATTATTTGTCGGGAATAATTTAAAATTATATTTTTTTTTGTTCTAAATGAATATTTTATTTATTTCTAAATAAATTGATTAAATTATTTTAAAAAATTATAATTGTTTACACTAATAGTATAAATTTTTTAATTTTTTAAAAATTTAATAGCCGAATTTTTAATCCCGAATTTTTAATTAGTGAACGTATTATTTCCGTATAAATCACGTATCCGAATAATTGACGAGCCCGTTTTTTACCCGAATTTTTCGACGAATTTTAAAATTATGATACGAATTTTATCTGTATTATATCCGTACCGAATTTTTGCCGAATCCGAATTAACTAACTATGTTCACAACCTGTCGCTGAGGGAAAAGGAGAATGGATGTTCATAAAAAAATTATGCTCCTAGAGAGAGATAAAGAATCGATCATTAGAACGATGATAACAACAACAACTTTGATAATTTGATAGATACCCAAGAAATAAATATGGCAAAGAACAATACACGAGATTCTGACGATTAAAAGGGAGTGAACAAAGAGAGTATGAACAACCAAAATCTTTTGAATTATTATGGTTCGGTTTTCAGTGATAAAGGGTTTCAAAGTTAAAAAAGTGATTTAGGGGGGAGCTGATTTATTACATAAACAACAGTTTCAAACAGGGACGAAGCCAGAATTTAATATCGAGGGAGGCCAAAATATATTCAAATAAAAATTTTAGCACATAAATATAATTTTATCTAATCAATTTTTTTAATAAAAATTATTAATTTAATAATTAATGTAAAAATATTAAAATTAATTTTTAATTTACATACGTTTAATTTTTAATTATTTTATTTATATTATTATATTCAAATAATTATAAATTTTATTAAATTTAACAGTAATTCAGTTAGTGATCAAATTCTTAGTATTTTTAATAAATAAAATTATAATATTTAATGTAGATCAAAGAGCTATTAAATTTAATATAATATTTTATTTTGTTAAATAAAATAGCTTACTAGCTAGAAATTTAAAAAATATAAAACAAAAAATTTAGATTTAAGAAATGTATTTCAAAATACCTTATAAGTATGAGACTTTTAATATATTTTATCTATTTAAAATACATACAAAGAAAAAAAAAAAGAAAATTATATTGGAAGAAAAAGTTATTAAACAAATATTAAAAAGTTGAGAGGGGCCAAGACTATCTAAAAAAAAAAAAGAGTTAAATTGATACTGAGGACTATTAAGCAATATTAAAAAGTTGAGGGGGACCATGGCCACTTTGGGCCTTAATATGGCTTGTCCCTGGTTTCAAAGGCAAAATCCAAAAATGAGTACGAAGAGAGGAATGGACTAACATAGAAAGAGCAACTTATATGTTGGTGTTGGCATTATTAGCTCCATTTTTGCTGAGTATGTGGGCAAAATATACAATATTCAATTCCTCTTTCTTGGAATTCTGATTGAAATGAATGAAAGAGAATTAATTTTTCTCGCACATTTAAGAGGATAGAACCGAGAAAATTCACTATAATCATCTAACAAATGAATATAAATAAGTGTGACCTTGTGCGAATATAACGGGGAATTGTCCTCAAATATTAGTGCGAATCAATACGAGGCAAGAAGCAGTATTATTGAACCTAAAATTGTTTCTGAGAACAATTTCATTGGAATAGAAGCAGAACTAAGAAATTTAGAAATAATGCAAGGAGTAGCATGACTAAAATGTTGATGCCGAAGAGAGGAGCAGTGCAAAAGCAGATACGGCTCGAGCAGATCTGGCCAGGGACGAAGCTAGAATTTAATCATGAGGGGGGCCAAAATATATGTAAATAAAAATTTTAGCAGATAAATATAATTTTATCTAATCAATTATTTTTTTAAAAAAATTATTAATTTAATAATTAATGTAAAAATATTAAAATTAATTTTTAATTACAGATATTTAATTTTAATTATTTTATTTATATTATTATATTTAAATAACTATAAATTATATTAAATCTAACAATAATTCAGTTAGCGATTGATTCATTTCTTAGTATTTTTAATAAATAAAATTATAATATTTAATAATTATTAGATCAAATAGTTATTAAATTTAATATAATATTTTATTTTGTTAAATAAAATAGCTCACTAGGCAGAAATAAAAAAAAAAAAAAAAAATTTGGAGTTAAGGGCTTATAAGTATGCGACTCTTAATATATTTTGACTTATTTAAAATATATATAGAGAAGAAAAAAAATATATATATTGGTACCAAAAATAAATTAAGCAAATATTAAAAAGCTGAGGGGGGCCATGACTATCTAAATTTTTTTTATTAAATTAGTACTTAGGACTAATAAGTAATATTAAAAAGTTGGGGGGGGCCATGGCCACTTTGGGCCTTAACATAGCTTCGTCCCTGGATCTGGCAGCGTCTTCTTTATTCTTTAGCTAGTGGAGGCAGTCTTTGAGGTATGGGGATAAACCAGAATGAGTTATACCAGGTATAAGTATAAAGTAAGGGATAAGTCTGGTATAAAGTAAAATTGTGTTTAGTTGGAAATGAGGCTTAAACCTGGTATAAAGAAAAAGGTGTTTGGATTAGGGTTGAAGAATAAGGAGGAATAAAGAGTTGACTTTTGTGTAAAAAGATTAAAATATTCTTTTCGTTTTAATAATTTTTTCAAAATTAAAATTTTAAAATTTATTCAAATTTTAAAATTTATTAATTTTAATTTTTATAAAAATTTTAAGTGGGAGCAAAAAAAAAAAAGTTAATTTTAAAATTTTAAGTAGGAGTAAAAAAATTTAATTTTTAAATTTATATAAATTTTAAAAAAATTATATAAATTTTACAATTTTAAAATTAATATTATTTTTTAAAAAATAAAAACAAAAATTTATACTTATGATTTATTAAAATATAAAATATAAAAAATTAAAATTTATAGAATTATAAATTTATAATTTAAATATTTTTTAAAATTTAAATATTCTAATTAAAAAAAAAATTCAAAAGAAATATAAAAAAAAAGGAAATATATATATATATATATATATATATATATATATATATAAATACCCCTTCCCAAGGCTCTGACAGAGCCTTGGGAAGGGATTTGTTAAACCATGGGGCGTATTTTGGGGATGGGATATCCCAACCCCAAAACCGGGAATATTTCTGTTTGGAAGGGATATTCCAAAACGGGGATATCCTAAAGGTGTTTGGGTATAAAGGGAATATCCCCTTTATACCCATTCCAAACACTACCTGAGGGTTCCCTGAATTGGTTCCACTGTGGTGTGAAAATCCTTAAAAACACAAAATTTAGTGTGGAACTTGAAGAAGAAATAACTATCCTTTGTAAATTGAAAATAGACAGAACATGAAGAATTTCTTTTAAAAATAAATTACAGTTAGATGCAGGTAGAGTAGGGCAACCAACAGTTGTGATTACGAAACT
This sequence comes from Tillandsia leiboldiana, assembly GCA_029204045.2. Taxonomy (NCBI): domain Eukaryota; kingdom Viridiplantae; phylum Streptophyta; class Magnoliopsida; order Poales; family Bromeliaceae; genus Tillandsia; species Tillandsia leiboldiana. The sequence continues at coordinate 8,218 of JAQNDB010004169.1, read as the reverse complement.
CAAGCCATCTCCTATGCACACTTGATCATAGATTGGATTTAGTCATAAGATTGGCAAGATCAGATGTGATGTGCGACGAGGAGGACGCATAAGACCAAGGATTTAAGTATCCATCGGCACGGACCGTATCCACTGTGCCGTACCGTGCCAACAAGATACCGGCACGATACAACCTCCGTGTCGATGACACAGTTCAAAATCCTTTTTTCTTAAATTTACTAAGTAATTTTCTCAATAAAGTTCAAAATATTTGATAAAGATACATAATAAGCAATTAAAAAAATTTGTTGCTAAAGAAAATAAATATTTCATGCCATTATGTGTCGGCACGCATGTATTTTTTGTGACCGGTACTCATCGGCACGGCTCGGCACGCACCGTGCCGTACCGTGCCGGCAAGTTTTCGGCACGACCCCGTGCCACGACACTTAAATCCTTGCATAAGACCCACCTAATATTATGTAGGAGTGGCAAGGAAAAACCAAATGAAAAGAATACGACTTGTTTTCATCCTTAAATGAGCATTACAGCATTATTCCTATGAGACTTCAGATCAATGAATCAGTGTGTACAGAAATTGAATAGAGGGAAATAATATGCCCATTTGAAATCATACTAGAAGCTCCTTCTAGACAAGTAACAAAAATATGATATGAAAATCAATCTTTAATATTATAATCAGTTCAGAAATGTCAAATTTTAGACTTTAGAATACTAGATCTTTGATTTTCTCAGAAAATATTAAGCTAAAAACTATAAAATGGCAACAATATTGTTGTAAAATGAGGGTGAAAAATATTGGTGGGCAATTTTGCAACCCTCACCCTATAAGCATCCAATAGAGAGCCAAAAGACGAGCAATAATAAAATGTAGGAAAGCACATGAGCATAACAATTTATATGGTTCGGCTATGCCTACATCCACGAGAGAACAATGCAAAGAAGTTTTCACTATAAACGTTGGAGAATACAAGAGAGAGACAAATAGGAGAGATATCACCTTCAATTCAAAGATAAAGAGAGCTCCAACAATCTCTAACTCTACTTAAATGGTGTAAACCACACCTCATAAGAAAAATCCCACCTTCTTCTTGATAGAACTAAGATTAAAATGTGCCGACATTGAGAAAGAGAGAAAATGAGGGTGGTGGTGGTCAGCGGCGGCATCGCCGGAGCTCTCCTCGCGAAAAACTTGCAATTCGACTCCGATTTAGTCCTTATTGACCCGAAGGAACTAGAGGATGCGATGAATGCCCCTAAAGAGAGAAAGAAACACCTACCCTCCATTAAGAGAAGAGAGGATGCTGAAGGGTCTAAGAGGGTGCTGGTGGGAGGCAAGGGCGATGATTGGAAGTGTTCTGAGGCTATGGGGCATCTGCTTACCAAGCCCGTGAAGGAGAAGGTAGGTGTGTTCTTAGCTGATGGGGTTATGTGGCACATTCTGATTGGCCGACACTTTCTGAAAGACCCGGCGCGTAGACCGAAGCGTGGACCGGCGCGTGGACCACGTGGGACACGTGGCACGCTCCCATTGGCGGGCGCAGCCGCCAGGCGTGGACCGGGCGCACGGACCAGAGGCGGCGGGACACGTGGCGCGATCCTGGAGTTTCGGGCGCTTGTCGCAGAGCCGCTGGATGGCCGCCACGTACATCCGGGCGCGCACAGTAACTTTCGGGCGCCCAGAAGTTGTCCCTTGATCCGCAAGTCAAGTCTCCCTGTTTTCAGCCTATAAATAGGATATTGGGGACTTCATTTTGAGACTTTCCGAGATCCGATTTGGGAGCCATTTTGGACAGTGAGTTCTTCTTCGAATCTTCGACAATTCTTGGGGTTTTGGAGAATTTTTGGAGATCGTTTGATATTTTTCCCTACTAGATCTCGAGAGTCGCGACATTTCTTCGACATCGGTCTTTTCCGTCGACTCGTCGTCGGTGAGATCCCCTGAGCTGAGTTCTTGGAGTTTTTCGCCGATTTTTGCGGCGGCGTTTCCACGACAGGTAGGCCTTCGATTTTGATACCCATCGCTCTCCTCCGTTTCGAGTTTTTATGGGGTTTCCAACAGTATCTTTAGACCCCCTTTAAGTTGTTGTACTTTCTGGACAGAGCTGAAGTAATCTTGCATTTTCTCGGTCTACGGTTGTTGGAACTGGGAGTTTAAGCACTCGATTGACATCTACACTTCGAGAGGAACGCAACCGTATTTTTCTTAGATTTTTCTGAGGACTCCTCGCAGGTGAGGATTTCTGTTTTTGGGGACTGTTGGGCCAAATAGTGAAATACAGATTTTGTAATTGTGATTGTTGCGGCGTTCGGCTTTTGTTACAGTTTTCGTGGACCGTTCAGCGTTTTGCAGAAAAAGGGAAAGTTGGAACTTTTCATCACGGTCGAGGTGAGCATCTTCCTTTTTGGCATCAGCTGTAAATTGTGAACGGATTAGCTTCTACGCTCGAGCGACGCGCTCGCTGATTTTTGGTGTTGAACTTGTTGGAACGGCACTTCGATATTTTGCTTACCACCGCCAATCCGGGAGGAGTTTTTGGGCGCTTTTGGATTGTTGGAACCGTAGGAACTGGGAGAACGCGCACGTCGAATTCCGGCCCGACTGGATTTCGAATCTGCGCGTTCCAGGTGGGTGGTTGTTGTATACCTCTTCTTACGGCTTACTCACTAGGGCTATCAGAAAGACCCCTGATTTATTGTTTGTTGGTTTGCCACCCTATTGGAAATCATACATGACTAAATTGTTCTGATTAATTCTTAGCCTATCTATGTGGGATTGGAATACTATAGCGGTGATATATTAACATTCCATGTTAGCACTTAGCCTTTCATACAAAATTTATTATTCTATGGGACAATATGATCTAACCTATGTGAGGGTACTACTTGATGCTTTTCATTTTATTCTACATGGGGACACTTGCATGTTTGTATGGACATCTAGATAGGTCACGGTTTTATCGCTACACTATCATATTAGGACTTGACTTAGGAGAAATCATGATTGTTTCTTTTCTCCGTTTTATTCAGACATATGATTCATATTGCTCGGATTCGAGCAAGGATTTGGGATAGTGTAGTCGAGATTATTGAGTTTGAGAGAGATTGTACCAGATTGTGGATTTTTGGGGTGTTGCGGCAACCGCGGATATTAGGCGGTGACCAAATATTGATTATTGTACCATATTGTGGACCACGTGACCCACTAAATTATGGTGTGATAATCTAGCTGCTCTTCATATTACCTCTAATCATGTATTTCATGAGCAAACTATACATATTGAGATTGATTGTCATTTTATTCATGAAAAGATACAATAGAATATCATTTCAACCGGTTATATTAAGATTGGAGACAAGTTGGGGAATATCTTCACAAAATCTTTGAATAGAGCTCGGGTTGACTACATTTGCAACAAGTTGGCCATGATTAATATCTATGCTCCAACTTGAGGGGGAGTGTTATGGAAAGATTGTGTATATATATCAAGGAATTAAGTATCGTGGCACTGGGGCGTGCCGCTCTCTGCTTGGCACGGTACGGTACAGGCACGCTTCCGTGTCGACATGTGGCACGCTTGCGTGCCGATGAATATGAATGATCTCCCAGTAGCACGCTCTGTCACGATTTTTTTGTTCCCAATAAACTCTTATAATATTATTTTGAAATGTTTAGTCAAAAAATTATGAATATTGGCTATATATAACTTACAATACTCACCAATTAAAATACTGATAACCTTTTTTATATATAAAGTACAACTATACCTCATAGAGAAAGAAAAACATCAGGACATCAGGATATATATATAGAAAGTTGGTAGATCAGATCAGTTTCTCAAGCCTAAAACATCAGGACATCATCTAGGCACAATAATTTTAAGAATGGTTCTGCTTCAGCAGAATAGTTCAGCAGGATGCTTGAGAAAATAAAGCCACATAATAAAAAAGCTAACAAATTGTTGGCAGGATTTTAGAAATGACAGAGATTTGGTAAATCCATTAATAGTAATGAACGTAAGACCATGCAAGGAACTTGAAGAGCAAAAGTGATGTATTGTAGTGAATAAATAGTACGTAGTGATGCACTGCAGTAGTAAAATCATGCACGAAAAGACTGAAAGTAGCTAGTTGCTTAAAAATGTGAAGTTAGAGCAGTTGGAGCAGATTCAGGGGATGTAAAAGAAGCATCCCCTAAATCTGCTTAGTAGATCAAATCAACCTCTCAAACATACATATATATCAAGGATTTAAGTATCCATCGGCACGGGCCGTATCTACCGTGCCGTACCGTGCCAACAAGATACCGGCACGATACAGCTCCCGTGCCGATGGCACAGTTCAAAACCTTTTTTTCCCTAAAATTACTAAGTAATTTTCTTAATAAAGTTCAAAATATTTGATAAAGATACATAAGAAGTAATTAAAAAATTTTGTTGCTAAAGAAATTAAATATTTTATGCCATTATGTGTCGGCACGCATGTATTTTTTGTGACCGGCACTCATCGGCAGGACTCGGCACGCACCGTGCCGTACCGTGCCGGCAAGTTTTCGGCACGACCCCGTGCCACGGCACTTAAATCCTTGATATATATATATATATAAAGTTGGGCTGGAATGCTATTGATAGCACCAACCCAACTTTGCCACCCATTTTGTAGTCGTTGGATTGCATTGAGATTCGTGCAAGCTCTTTAATTAAAAAGAAAAACTTTTTACTTTTACTTTTTCTTTTACTTTTTTTTTTTTTTCCATTAAAGAGCCTACACGGATCTCAATACGATCCAATGGCTATAAAATGGGTGGCAAAGTTGGGTTGGTGCTATCAATAGTATTCCAGCCCAACTCTATATATATATATATATATATAGAAAGTTGGTAGATCAGATCAGTTTCTCAAGCCTAAAACATCAGGACATCATCAAATGATGACGAACCGAAACACCAATGGGATCATTTGAGCCCAACACTTCACCCTTGCCTTCACTTCCTCGGGATCATTACCTGGGCGTTGCAAAGAATAAACATGCCGATTCATATAGACGGGAAAAAAAAGAAGCAAAGAATAATGCAATATACATGAACCTCATAGCGAAAGCATTGCATGGTTCCCGAAAATCTGCATTTGGTGCTGCATTAGGTTCTCACGCGAACGAACAATGCAATATACATGAAAATTCTGCATTAGGTTCTTACATGAATCTCAAAGCAAAATCTGCATTGGAATTTTTGTCCTGAAAATCTGCATTATCACATTTATCTTTTTCTTTACATGAGCCTTCGATGCATAATATGTTAGAATAATATTCAAAATTTCTAAAACCCTTAATAATCACTTTTATTATTTTATTGTTAATTTTAATTTTATTAATTCTCATTTATTATCATTTAATTATTATTAAATTGTTAATTAAGTTTTAAACGTTTTTTGCATTTATGGACTCTTAATTATTCTTTATGGGTGATGTGAATGTTGGGAATTCCAACATTCACCTACACCTTACACCTATAAATACTATTGTGTATATGCTAATATACACACTCATATACATACACAAGCAATTGATTTTTATTTCAATTTCATTTTCTTATATTGTTTTACTATCGGGTGTTGAAAGAAACTTCGTCAACCACTTCCGCGGTCGTGCTCGTAGGAAGGGGAGTTCCGGTCGTACCTTGGGGTGGTATCTCCGATTAATCCGCACGAAGGACGGAAATACGCCTTAGGGCAGTGCCTCGCACGCTTCCGGATCAATTTTATTTCGGTTTATTTTTATCTACAATTTCTGGAATTTCATAGCGATTAAAGGTAAGTTCTGTTATTCAAATTTAAACATAAAATAGTTAGATAATTTAATCACAAACAGATTTAGTGCGATTATTTTTCTAACATAATATGCCGCAGAGGCGCAGAGGAAAAAAAGAAAGAGAGCTACAATGTTATTTATGCTGATGCAAACTCATCCATAAGCCACTCTCCTTGTTCTGCCCCTAATGCTATGCAAAACATGCAGAATTAATTACTTGCAGAGTAGTGTGCATCAAATGCTCATTCCTACTTAAGCGATAATAGTTCATGTAAGTTACAACAACTGTACTCCTATGTACTCAGAAAGCTGTTGCAAGCTTCAATTCAATTATCAAAAATACTCTCAAAGCTGAAACTATTGACAAAAGCTAAGCTGCAGGAGCACGAAATGCAATTTTGTAAGAGTCATTAATATCAGCGAATATAAAAATACGCAGGCCTAAAAGATCAAGACATCATCCAGGCATAATAATCATATCAAGGTAAACATATGTGAAAAGAAAGCTTTAAAAACCTTCCACTGAATATACCCAATTAATTAAGGATCATTAGATTTGGCAACAAAATTTTTATCTTAATAGTGCCAAGTGCATTAAAGTCAGAAATTAAGATCCAAAATAAATTAACAATCACCATCACATAAATTAAAGGTAATAAAAAATATTTAAAATGTGAGGCTCAGATAATATTCCAACTCAATCCAAAGAAAGAGTAGAGAATGGAAGCAATACTTCTTTTTTGATGTAGGATCATTGTATAAACAACAGCCGGTTGCCGAAGGTCACCGAGAAATATTCATATTTTTATACAAAGGCAACACAAATACTTATGCTGGAGTGAGAGAAGGGGAAAGGAACAACACCCTTACATATTTTGGGGATGTAAGAGCGAGTATTGGCAATGGGTTGCGGAACGAACAATTGGTTCTTCACAGCCATCCAACACTACCAATTTTTTGGATGCACACCATCACCACCCAAGTAGTAATTCAACACCCAAGGCCGGCCAAGATCTGTTGTTATTCCTTATGTATCATCATAGCCCGCAAAAAAAACAATTAAACACTAAAAATAGAATGTAAATTAATTAGAAAAGAAGGAGAAAAAAGTAGGAAGAAGCTTGAACACTAATCGTGCAGCTGCAATAATTTTAAGAATGGCGCTGCTTTATTGATCATACAACTGCAGATCTGATCTACAAAGTTTGTATATATATATATATATATATATATATATATATATATATATATATATATATATATATATATATCATTCACAGATTAGGAGGATGTCATTTCTTTAGCATTTATACTTGGCTAAATATGTCCCCAATATCTATCCTTTAATACTTTTGTATTCTTTCAGTTGCTCAGTTGTTCAGTTACGATGCTTTAGTAGCCTGTAATCAACCTGCTCAAGTTGTTCAGTTGGCATTCTTAGTAGTCTGCAATAATTAAGGATCATTAGAGTTTGGCAATAAATCTTTTTTCTTAATATGGTCAGGTGCATTAAAGTGCGGAAATTAAGATCCAAAATAAATTAACAATCACGATCACATAAATTAAAAGTAATAAAAAATATTTAAAATGTGAGGCTCAGATAATATTCCAACTCAATCCAAAGAAAGAGTATGAATGGAAGCATACTCTTTTTTGATGTAGGATCATCGTATAAACAACAGCCGGTTGCCGAAGGTCACCGAGAAATATTCACAGCCATCCAACACTACCAATTTTTTGCATGAACACCATCACCACCCAAGTAGTAATTCAACACCCAAGGCCGGCCAAGATCTGTTGTTATTCCTTATGTATCATCATAGCCCCCAAAAAAACAATTAAACACCAAAAATAGATTGTAAATTAATTAGAAAAGGAGGAGGAAAAAATAGGGTAGATATTTAGTCAAGTAAAAAATGCTTAGAAAATGAATATCAGAGGCACCAATCTTAAGGATAAATATTGGATGAAAAGTACAAACAACTTGAGGGAAGCAAAAGAACACAAAACTATTAAAGGGTAAACATTGGGTAAATATCTAGTCAGTATCAAAATCTAAAAAATACTATAAAAATACCTTTCCATTTTGTTTATCATTTGTGACAAACATTATTTTGTAAATTCTGTAAATTTACAAAATGACCTTAAAAGATGAAGAGTGAACTCTAACACAGATATGGGGTCGTCTAAGATGCAGAATTCTCAATGGCCTAAGATGCAGAATTCTTTCCATACTTAAGATGCAGAATTCTTCCATACTCTTTTCATCTAAGATGCATGAATTCTCAAAGACCTTCCACTGAAAATGATGCAGGATAAAGGAGGAAGGGTTGTACAGAACAAAGGAGTTGATACCTCGAAGGATTAGAGCGAGAATGGAGTGTAAAGCACAATCATCACAGTCCCAGAT
>JAQNDB010004168.1:0-25204 GCA_029204045.2 Tillandsia leiboldiana | reverse complement strand
TTTTTTTGCAAGATCTGGTTGATTCTTGTTCTTCACATCAATCTCTCTCTATAACAAGTCATGCATATCACAATGAGTAGGTAAAATGCAAATAATTTGAAATTTCCTCAATCTTGTGGATCAAAGGAACTGAACATAAATGTATAAACTGCCATAAAAGTGATCCTTAAAAAAAAAAGCAACTTACAATAAAGCTAAAATTTTTACAAATAAAAACTTAAAAAATATTAATCTACTTACAATAAAGTTAGCACTTCTTCATTCACGGATCCCCATTTTTGTGAACATGAGTAATCTTAAATAGTTCGACCCTAGTTGGCACTACTCCATTTTTTGTGAACATGAGCTATCATGGTATGAAGATGATAGGTGATGCTGCAAGACAATTTATTGCTTGGCCATCCTATCTTGTAGTAAATACATATATACATAAACATGACATGTATTAGTTTGGTAAATATTGAAAATTATTGATCTCAATTCTTTTTTTTTCCTCTAATGTAGGTTAAGCCAGTTAGAAGGTTAAAACAGTGAGAACGTTAAGCTAGGGAGACAGATTTTGGGGAGTCTAGGTGGGTTCTCTTTTCTTCACCATTCTTACACATTTATATATTTTTTAATTGATAGCCTTTGAATATATGTCTTTGATTTGTGAGTTTATTTATCTTCTTTACAACTCAATATATTATGGATGGTGTCAGAGCAATTATTATTTTATATTTGTTAGGTTTGTTAGGTTAAGAATTTTTTTTTTTTTAATCCATTGCTGGTATAATAAATTGACATACTATTCCTCAACTATAGGCTTAGGCATAGTGTTCTAATTTGACATAGTGTTCTAATATAAATTTGACATAATGTAATTACAAGTTAGTTAGAAACATTTCGAATCGATGTCAAAGCGGTCGACTCGAAAAGTGGGTTGGAATTGAGAGTTTTTGAAGCTTTAAATTGCAAAGCTTAAGTCCCCGTTCGCCGAATTTGCAAAATGGCGAAATGCGGCGAATTGACCTGTAACATATTTTAAATATGATTACAGTCGAGTTCGGTGCGTTTCGGACCGACGCGAAGGTCATCGGGTCGAAAAGTGAGTTGAAGTTCAAGGAATTAGCGCTTTCATAATTGTAAAATTCGCCGAAAAAACCAAATTTCACGAGATATAACAGGGCTGCTGTTTTGAGCAGCAGCCTTGCTGGTGGTTTGAGCAGCAGGGCTGCTGCTTTGAGCAGCAGCAAGGCTGCTGCTCAAAGCAGCAGCAAGCTGCTGCTTGAGCAGCAGCACAGGCTGCTGCTCAAAGCAGCAGGCTGCTGCTTCGAGCAGCAGCCCTGCTGCTTTGAGCAGCAGCAAGGCTGCTGCTTGAGCAGCAGCCTGTGCTGCTGCTCAAGCAGCAGCATTGCGCTGCTGCTTTGCTTGAGCAGCAGCAAGCTGCTGCTTGAGCAGCAGTTGCTCAAGCAGCTGGTGTGCTGCTGCTCTGCTCAAGCAGCTTGAGCTGCACCTGCTGCTGCTCTGCAGCACCTGCTCTGCAGAACTTAATCTCAAGCTTGTGCCCGCTCGCGAATTTGCAAAATGGCGAAATGCGGCGAAATGACCTGTAACATATTTTAAATATGATTACAGTCGAGTTCGGTGCGTTTCGGACCGACGCGAAGTGCATCGGGTCGAAAAGTGAGTTGAAGTTCAAGACATTAGCCAATTTCATAAATTCTGATTTTTGATATCGGCAAGCTCTTTTCATCTGCGTTTTGCCGCCAACTAGAAAATCGAAAAAGCTTACCGATAACAAAAGTCAGAATTTCTGAAATTCGCTAAGTCCTTGAACTTCAACTCACTTTTCGACCCGATGCACCTCGCGTCGGTCCGAAACGCACCGAACTCGACTGTAATCATATTTAAAATATGTTACAGATCATTTGGCCGCATTTCGCCATTTTGCAGATTCGGCGAACGGGGATTTAAGCTTTGCAATTTAAAGCTTCAAAGTGATTCCAATCAAGCTTCAAAGCTTTGCAATTTAAAGCTTTAAAAATGCGGCGAAATGACCTGTAACATATTTTAAATATGATTACAGTCGAGTTCGGTGCGTTTCGGACCGACGCGAAGTGCATCGGGTCGAAAAGTGAGTTGAAGTTCAAGGAATTAGCGAATTTCATAAATTGTAAAATTCGCCGAAAAAACCAATTTTCACGAGATATAACAGGGCTGCTGTTTTGTGCAGCAGCCTGCTGGCGCTTTGAGCAGCAGGGCTGCTGCTCAAAGCAGCAGCAAGCTGCTGCTTGAGCAGCAGCACAGGCTGCTGCTCAAGCAGCAGGCTGCTGCTCAAAGCAGCAGCTGCTGCTTTGAGCAGCAGCAAGGCTGCTGCTTGAGCAGCAGCACAGGCTGCTGCTCAGCAGCAGCCTTGCTGCTGCTTTGCTTGAAGCAGCAGCAAGCTGCTGCTTGAGCAGCAGTTGCTGCTGCTCTGCAGCACCTGCTCTGCAGCACCTGCTCTGCAGCAACTAATCTCAGCTGTGCCCCGCTCGCGAATTTGCAAATGGCGAATGCGGCGAAATGACCTGTACATATTTTAAATATGATTACAGTCGAGTTCGGTGCGTTTCGGACCGACGCGAAGTGCATCGGGTCGAAAAGTGAGTTGAAGTTCAAGAAATTAGCGAATTTCATAAATTCTGATTTTTGATATCGGCAAGCTCTTTCATCTGCGTTTTGCCGCCAACTAGAAAATCGAAATTGTAATTTTTCTTCTTCCCTTTATTCTACAAAGTTTCCTTAAAATCCCCATGATTTATTTTAAATTTTGGGCTGCTCTAAGCCCTCGGAATAGGGCTCCGAAAAAGCTTGGCGTAAACTGCATCAGCAAAAACTGCAGTTGCAGAATTTTTGAAGCATTTTGCATCGCTTCGTTTTCCTATTTTCTTTCAATCTCTCACCTCGGCAGTTCATCCCTTTTAATCAGCAGACTTTTCTGAGACACCTCACGATTTCTTCTTAATTCTTTGACTACTTTAAGTTTTGAAAATAGGCCTCGAAAAACCTTACCGATAACAAAAATCAGAATTTCTGAAATTCGCTAAGTCCTTGAACTTCAACTCACTTTTCGACTCGATGCACCTCGCGTCGGTCCGAAACGCACCGAACTCGACTGTAATCATATTTAAAATATGTTACAGATCATTTCGCCGCATTTCGCCATTTTGCAGATTCGGCGAACGGGGATTTAAGCTTTGCAATTTATAGCTTCAAAGTGATTCCAATCAAGCTTCAAAGCTTTGCAATTTAAAGCTTTAAAAATACGGCGAAATGACCTGTAACATATTTTAAATATGATTACAGTCGAGTTCGGTGCGTTTCGGACCGACGCGAAGTGCATCGGGTCGAAAAGTGAGTTGAAGTTCAAGAAATTAGCGAATTTCATAAATTCTGATTTTTGATATCGGCAAGCTCTTTTCATCTGCGTTTTGCCGCCAACTAGAAAATCGAAATTGTAATTTTCTTCTTCCCTTTATTCTACAAAGTTTTCTTAAACTCCCCATGATTTATTTTAAATTTTTGGGCTGCTCTAAGCCCTCGGAATAGGGCTCCGAAAAAGCTTGGCGTAAACTGCATCAGCAAAAACTGCAGTTGCAGAATTTTGAAGCATTTTGCATCGCTTCGTTTTCCTATTTTCTTTCAATCTCTCACCTCGGCAGTTCATCCCTTTTAATCAGCAGACTTTTCTGAGACACCTCACAATTTCTTCTTAATTCTTTGACTACTTTAAGTTTTCAAAATAGGGCCTCGAAAAACCTTACCGATAACAAAAATCAGAATTTCTGAAATTCGCTAAGTCCTTGAACTTCAACTCACTTTTCGACCCGATGCACCTCGCGTCGGTCCGAAACGCACCGAACTCGACTGTAATCATATTTAAAATATGTTACAGATCATTTCGCCGCATTTCGCCATTTTGCAGATTCGGCGAACGGGGACTTTAGCTTTGCAATTTAAAGCTTCAAAGTGATTCCAATCAATAAAATTTAGAACTTTACCAATTCCTGTTTGAAAGTGGCCATAAAAGACGAAGTTTGATTGAGTCTTTGATAAAAAACAAAATATAGTATCGAAAGTAATGACCTTTTTTTTTATAAGTGCTGTCGATCTAAGCCTTTTTTTTTATGGGTTCTTTTCATTATTTGTAAAAGGTAAATATTCGATATTTATTTATTCTGTGTGTTGAATGTGGAAATGATTAGGTTATTTTCTTAGAATTTTATCTTCTCATATAGATTGAAAATAGTATGCTAATTAAATCTTTTTGTTGTTTCACAGTCGCTTAATAGTTTTTTTTTTTTCTAATGCAGGTTTGATTAAGTTAAGGAGAAGTAATCTGGTGACTAATTGCAATGTCGATCTCCTCGTTCCTTCATTTTGTATATGACTCAAATATGTATATGAAGTATATATGCCGATATAATTTTCTTGTTGCAATTAATTAAATTTATGGTATATTTTTGTGTCTATTATGGATGTTGATTAATTAGATGATATATATACTTGAAAATTTATAAATTGATGGTATTTTTTGTCTATTATGGATGTTGATTAGATGATATATACTTGAAATTTTATAAATTGATGGTATTTTGCCTATGACTAAAATTTATTGTGCTTAATTGTAATTATTTGCATGTTTTTAAATATCTTTTAAAAATCTTCTGTGTTGTATGAAACAAGTATTTGACATAATTAAACTATTATTTTATTGCTAATTATAAAAATGAATAAAAAATTCTCTTTTTGTCGGCATTTCTTTTTGTTAGGATATAAATGTATTGTCGACACTTTTAATTATTTGGCGACACTTTTTTGTTGGGATAATTAAATGAAAAAACTATAATTTATAATATTTGGCACTTATGAGTGCCACTAAAAAGGGGTATGTGCGTTGGAGTGCCGGGACAGATAGTTTTGCTGGCACTTGTAAGTGCCACTAAAATGGATATGCTGGCGGTTTGGAGTGTCGGAATAGAATCGTTTTGCTGCACTTTTAACTTGCACTAAATCAGATACGCTGGCATTTTTGGAGTGCCGGGATAGATTACTTTTGCTGGCACTTGTAAGTGCCACTAAAATAAGATATGCTGGCGGTTTCGAGTGCCGGAATAGATCGTTTTGGCTGGCACTTGTAAGTGCCACTAAAATGGGATATGCTGGCGGTTGGAGTGTCGGAATAGATCGTTTTGCTGGCACTTTTAACTGCCACTAAAATCAGATACGCTGGTATTTTGGAGTGCCGGGATAGATACTTTTGCTGGCACTTGTAAGTGCCACTAAAATAAGATATGCTGGCGGTTTCGAGTGCCGGAATAGATCGTTTTGCCGGCACTTGTAAGTGCCACTAAATAGGGATATGCTGGCGGTTTGAGTGCCGGAATAGATCATTTTGCTGGCAATGTCGATCGTTTTGCCGGCGGTTTAAAGTGCCGGCTTTACCATCTATGCCGGCGGTTTGATATAAGTGCCGGTAAAAGATTTGCCGACGGAGTTTTCGCCGGCACAAAAAAATGCCACAAAAAAATGCCGGGAAAAACTATTTACCGGCACTTTTTATGATGTTTCCCGGCAGTTTAAAGTGCCGCTAAAAGCCAACATTGGTGTGAGTTCTTCTTCCTTGTTGGGGATCGATGGGTTTATCCTAGATCATGGGTTTGTTTCTGATTTAGTGGTGGAGATGGTCCTCCCACTTAGTTCTGAGGATATTTGGGGTTCTGGCAGATCGAGTCGCGGAGGTTTCCCGACTCAGCCATGGTCGTGCATTATCAGATTGAGTCGTTGAGGGTTCTCCGACATAGCTGTGCGAGTTTTTGGGCTATTCCTATTTGAGTCGAGGTTCTTTTTCCGACGACTGAGTTGTGCTATGAGCTTTGAGATACCGATTTGTTTGATCGTGGACTATAGCCTGCATGTGCTGCTTATGAGACAGTGATACAGATGTGATACTTGAGTTCGGTGGGGTCGCTCCCCTCGAGCTACGCCCCGGGTGCGATGATGATACCGAGCCTGACGAGGCTGCGATGATTCGCCTAGTTCATATACTAGAGGTCGCTTGATACCCCTGGCCGAGTTACCATGGGGTCACTTTGTGAGAGATTGAGATGGTCGGTTTAGGACGCCCCACGTAAATCCCGTCCTCTTGTGGATGCGTGGTAGTGGGCAGGTGCGTTCCTAGAGGACCGGCGTAGGCTGGACTGAGCCACTTTTGGCAGTCCTTGAGATTGGGTGATATGAGCAGGTGGTTATATATTATGTTCATAGATGGCTTCTTTCCTTTGAGCATTGATACCGAGGCATCTTAGCAGTAGAGAGTGTATGCATATCGTGTTATTGGTAGAGTTTTCTTTTGAGCTTTATGTTTGCGACTTTCTTAGCTGTAGTTTTTATTTCAGCTTACCATTATTTGGTCTATCTACCTATCTATCTGCATACCTATCTGTTTTGCCTCCAGTAGACTTAGTGGGCATACCGTGGATATTGGGACGGTACCCACTGAGATCTGCCTTCTGTAGTAGATCTCACACCCGCTGCGGTGACAGGTTGAGGCAGCTGTTCCGGCTTGGTTCGTGCGGAGACAGCAGATCGAGGTGAGGACGCAGCCGATTAGTTCCTTACCAGCATTGAGAGTCAGAGGTAGATGTACCCTGTTAGTTTATGTTTCCACTTTTGTTCTGAGAGGGTGAGGCCTGTATTTTATTTTTTTCCTTTGAGAGACCTGTATTGAGGATTTCTGTACTAGTGGAGATTTTAGCTTTTCGGATGTTCAGTTTTTATTCTATAGCTTTTGGATTTAGTTTCAGCTCTGATACATGTTTTTAGCTATAGATCTGACTTACAGGGTAGACGCTTCGTCTGTGCGGCATTTTTCTTACAGATAGCGGATCTGTTGGCGAGCCCGGGTCGCAGTTTCGACCCTGGGGCGTGACAGCCAATGCCAGGCTGCCACGTGCCATGCACCCGGTCCACCGAGCTCGCGCCAACTCGCTGTTCCGCGCCGCGTGCGCCGACCACTCCGCGCACAGCCACGCGTCCCGCCCCGCGGTCCATGCAACTGCCGCGCCTCCCCGTGGACCGAGCTGCGTGAGCCGGCCAATGACAGGCCGCCACGTGGCTCAGGCCGGTCCACGGTCACCTCCTATGCACCGAAAATCCCCGAAAACTTTCGGAAGCCCTTTTTGGTCATCCGGACTCCAAATTTAACAAGAAAATAGCCGTTTTCAAGCGTTTTTCCGCGCTGAATCCAAATCCAACCTCGGTTTGGCCCAAAAACTTTTCTAAAATTTGGCAAATGCCGCCGAAGGCCAAATCAGCTAACAATGTCTCACAGGGTCCATCTGTGGCACCCCTTTGATGCACCATGGGCCAGACACACCACCAATAGGTGTTCTACATAGTGGATTCATCAGAAAGGTTGCATGGGAAATCTGGACCACTACATCCTCCCCTACAAGAAAAAGTTTCATCCTCGAAACCAAAGTCATACCTCAAGCCGGGGCCTCGAACAAGTGGGGGTAAGCGTCCATCATCGCTTACTCTAGCTCCCAAGTAGCCTCGCGCTCATCATGGCTGCTCTAGAGGATCTTCACATAAGGGATGGCTCGGCTGCGCAACTCCCTAACCTCACGGTCCAAGATCCTCAATGGCCGCTCGACATAGCTCAAGTCCTCAGTGATCTCCAGTGGGGTGAAATCGATGATGTGCGACGGGTCATAAACATATCTCCTCAGAGTCGATTCATGAAAAACATCGTGAACACCTGAAAGTATGGGAGGAAGTGCAAGCCTGTAGGCAACTGGCCCTAAGCGCTCTAATACCTCGAAAGGTCCAATATAACGAGGGCTCAGTTTCCCACGAATCCCAAATCTCCGAATCCCCTTCGAAGGCGAGACTTTCAAAAAGACATGATCGCCCACCTGAAACTCTAAATCTCATTGTCGGGTATCAGCATAACTCCTCTGTCGACTCTGGGCGGTCTCGAGATGTCATCGTACCAATCTGACCTTTTCCTCCACCTCTAATAGTAGATCAGGCCCCAAAGTCTTCTTCTCACCCACGTCACTCCAATATATGGGTGACCGACACTTGCGTCCATACAACACTTCAAATGGAGCCATCTGAATGCTCGCTTGATAGCTGTTGTTGTACGCAAACTCAACTAATGCCAAGTGTCGGTACCACCCTCCTCCAAAGTCCAAAACGCATGCTCTCAACATATCCTCGAGGGTCTGAATAGTGCGCTCTGACTGTCCATCGGTCTGTGGGTGGAATGCTGTACTAAATCGGAGCTGCGTCCCCAAGGCTGTCTGCAAACTCCTCCAAAAATGCGAGACAAACATCGGGTCTCTATCTGATACGATGAAAACGGGTACCCCGTGCAATCTAACCACGTCAGCTAAGTACACCTGTGCCAGTCGCTCCATCGGCCAAGTCACCTGAACCGGTAAAAAGTGAGCGGACTTGGTAAGTCTGTCCACGACTACCCAGATAGCATCCGCTCTAGTCTGTGCTCTCGGCAAGCCAGTGACAAAATCCATGGTAACATGTTCCCATTTCCATTCAGGGATTGGGAGACTCTGTAACTTGCCAGCAGGTACACGATGCTCCGCCTTTACTTGCTGACAAGTTAAAAAGTGTGCTACAAATCTCCCAATGTCTCTTTTCATCCAATTCCACCAAAACTGTGCCCTGAAGTCCCTATACATCTTAGTCCCACCAGGATGAATGGTATAAGGTGTATAGTGGGCCTCTCTCAAGATCTGCTCTCGAATCTCTGCATCCATAGGCACACAAGCTCGGTCCCTGTACCGCAGTACTCCCGAAGCATCAACTGAAAAATCCCCTGTCAACCTAGTCTGAATCTGCTCTCGAATCCTCATCAAGTGGGGGTCCTCACTCTGTCTCTCTCGAATCCTGTCCAGCAGAGTGGGCTGCACGACTAGAGACATAAGTCTAGCAGAGACCCCAGGGGACACAACCTCGAGCTCTAACCGCCTCATCTGCTCAAGTAATGGCGCCTGATCGGTGATCATCAAAGATAGGCTCTGTACTGCTCTCCTGCTCAGGGCATCAGCGACCACGTTGGCCTTGCCAGGATGGTAGAGTATGTCCACATCATAGTCCTTTAACAATTCTAACCATCTGCGTTGCCTCAAGTTGAGCTCCTTCTGTGTGAACAGGTATTTCAAGCTCTTGTGGTCTGTGTAAATCTCGCAGTGCTCCACATACAGGTAGTGGCACCACAACTTCAGTGCGAAAATTACTGCAGCTAGCTCCAAGTCATGGGTAGGGTAATTCTTTTCATAGTCCTTCAGTTGCCGAGAGGCATAAGCGATCACCCTACCCTCCCGCATCAGCACGCAACCAAGTCCACTGTGCGATGCATCACTGTAAATCACATATCCTTTCCCCATAACAGGGAAGGAAAGGATAGGAGCCGTCATCAATCTGTTCTTTAATTCCTCAAAGCTCCTCTGGCAATCCTCACTCCAGATAAACTTAATCCCTTTACGCGTCAGACGAGTGAGGGGTGTGGAGAGTTTCGCAAAACCTTCCACAAACCGACGGTAATATCTAGCCAAGCCCATAAAACTGCGGACCTCTGATACCGTCGTCTGTCGGGGCCAATCCCGGACTGCCTCAATCTTCGCCGGGTCTACTGCCACTCCAGCGGCTGAAATCACGTGGCCCAAAAAGACAACCTCCCGAAGCCAAAATTCACACTTAGATAGCTTGGCATACAACTTCCTCTCTCTCAGAAGTTGCAGCACAATCCTCAAGTGCTCCTCGTGCTCCACATCGCTCCGGGAATAAACCAGGATATCATCAATAAAAACAACGACGAACCGATCCAGGTATGGTCGAAAAATCCTGTTCATTAAATCCACAAAAGCAGCAGGGGCATTTGTCAATCCAAAAGGCATGACGGTGAACTCATAATGCCCGTACCGCCTCCTGAATGCCGTCTTTGGGATGTCCTCGGCCTTCACCTTCAATTGGTGGTAACCATACTGTAAATCAATCTTAGAGAAGACACAAGACCCTTGCAGCTGATCAAATAAGTCATCAATGCGCGGCAAAGGGTACTTGTTCTTGATTGTCACTTTATTCAGCTCTCGATAATCAACACACAGTCGAAGTGAACCATCCTTCTTCTTCACAAATAGCACCGGCGCTCCCCAAGGCGATACACTTGGTCTCACAAAGCCTTTGTCCATTAAATCCTGAAGTTGCGCCTTTAACTCTCGCAACTCAGCCGGTGCCATTCGGTAAGGAGCCTTAGAGATTGGCGCAGTTCCTAGGACTACGTCAATCAAAAACTCAACCTCCCTATCCGGCGGCATACGAATCAGCTCTGGAGGAAACACAACCGGGAACTCGTGGACAATAGGGATATCCGCGAGTCCCGGTGCCGCCGTAGGCTCCTTAACCACAGATGCCAAAAAGGCCACGCATCCACTGCGCATCATCTGCCTCGCACGAGAGGTCGAAACTACTGAGGCAAAGAAAGCACTCTGGCACCCCCTATAAACAAACACCTCCTGGCCTGGCTCGCTAAAAGTAACAGTCCTCGCGGCGCAATCAATCGTCGCGAAATAGCGAGCCAGCCAATCCATCCCTAGTACAATGTCGAAATCTCGCAGCTGACTAAGGACCATCAGGTCCGCTGGCAAAATCCAAGACTCAAGCTGTACAGGGCAAGACCAACAACACTCATCTACATGCAATGTATGATCAGGAATCTGTACCTCTAATGCATGTGGCAGCCGGCCTAACTCTAGTCCATGAGATGATGCAAATGATCTACTGATAAAAGAATGTGATGCACTGGTATCAAATAAAGTGCGAGCTCTAGTACCGAAAAGTAAAATGATACCTGCCACCACGTGGTCGGCTGCCGAGGAGTCCTCCACCTGGGCGGCATAAACCCGCCCGCTCTGAGCTGGTGGTCGGTAGTCTGCAGGGTGGGAAGAAGAAGCCCTGCTCGCTGGAGCATAAGGCCGCTGCTGGGGCACCGAAGGGACAGATGCTGAGGAAGGAGCCGGCGATGTCGAAAAAGGGCAAGTAGCTCGCAGATGACCTGTCTGCCCGCATCTGAAACAGCGACCGTGCCTCAAGTCACAAGTATGAGAGGGGTGCTGACCCCTGCAGAAAACACACCCAACTATAGACCGGGGCTGTCTCGACTGCTGCTGCTGCTGCCTCTGCCGCTGTGACCCCTGCTGTCGCGACTGCGACCTCTGCTGCTGCGAGTGCTGCTGCTGTCGCTGGGGCTGCTGCTGCTGCTGGTGCTGTGCGGGCCTCTGGGATCCCCCAGGCCCTCGCCGCTCCGAACGCCTACGGCCCGTAAACTAAGGCGGTGGCGGTCGGGGCGGCCTCCAGGAACTGGGCTGTCCCCCATCGTCCGGCGCTGGTCGCTTCCTCTGAGAACTCTGAGCGACCAAGCCTTCACGTCTAGCGATAACGTGACCTCCCATCTCAACCCACTGCGCATGATCCACTGCCTCTGCCAAAGTCTGAAGCCTCTGGGCAGGCACCAAGGTATAGATCTCTGGGCGCAGACCCGTCTCAAAGAGCTCCACCTAGTGCAGTCCATCCCTGGCAACATAGGGTACGCAGTTGAGCAACTGCGTGAACTCCTGGAAATAGTCCCACACTGTCCGGTCACCCTGCTGAAGATTCTTCAAATCATCTTCTAACTTTTTCTTCACGCTCGTGGAGAAATAAGTATCCAGAATCATCCGTCTAAACTCTGACCAAGGTAGCTGTCGGGTAATCTGGAACTCCAAAGGCTCAACCCGACGCCACCAGGCATCTGCATCCCCCTCTAGATAATGTACTGCCATATGCACTCTAAATCTCTGGTCAATGAAGAAGTCCCGAAACAACTTCTCCATTGCTGCTAGCCACGATCCTATCTCCCATGGGTGAGTGCTCCGCCCAGAGAACCTAGGTGGTCCTCGCTAACAAAACTGAGTGAGTTTGTCAGCAAACTCCTGCTCCTCCGCTGGGGTCAATGGCCTGATCACTCCCTGAGCCCCACTGCTCGACGACGGTGCCGTAGGGACTGGTGGAATAGCCGGCGGTACAACTGGTGGTACACGGGCCTCTACAGTAGTAGGGGGAGGTGCCCCAACCTGGGCAAGCAACTGCTCAAACCTCTGCTCCTGTCGGCGGTGACTCTCCGCCAACTGGGCCACCATGGCCCTCAGCTCACTAATCTCTGATGGCCCGGACTGCTCCGGCACCTCCGGGGGTGTAGGAGTACCCCGGGTAGGAATCTGCCGCCTAGGAGGTATCCTGCCACACAAGAAACCACGGGTCAGTAAACAAAACCACTCTCGACCCAATCTAGCGAAAGTCATGGTCATCCCCCTATTTCTGTAACCTTATGTTGTCTGCAGCCAACATAATAGTCCACCAGAAATAGGATATGCCAGTCCCTCTCCACTCACAGGAAGAGTTTAATAATAATAAATTGCCGACTTTCGCAAAATATTGCGTCACTCACGTCCTGCCTTCCTAGGGTCTGTTAAAAAGCCTAGGGTTTCCCAAGTCCCAACTGACTTATCCCTAAGCTCCGATACCAACCTAATCTGTCACGCGCCGGGTGTAAACCAGAACCCGGGCTCGCCCACAGATCCGCCGTGCACACGGTATTTCCCGTGTAGACGAAGCACTGGTAACCTGCTAAGATATAAATGAAATAATGCAGGAGCATAAAAACAGAGGTAAACTAAAACTAGTACATCTCAGACAAATGCTGGAAATAAAAGTACAATAAACTCTCAAAAATATACATGTGTCTCTCCCAGCTCACGAAATAAGTACAACCAGCTGGCTAAAGCCAGACCCAAAATAAAAGGAAAAATACAACCGTCTGAGTGTACCGGGGATACATCAAAACTACTGAACTCGGTATCAGGGAAGTAGCTAGCTAATCAGCGATCCTCTTACCTCGATCCTGGGCAGAGGGTCCCACAGCTCCAGTAGAGGACTCTGCAAAACAAAGGGGAAAAGAAAAGGGAAAAACAGTGGGGGTGAGAACTACTATAAAAACAGTAGCCTCCCCTAGTGGGTAGACCTCAAAACTCAGACATGCCCACTAGGACAACTAGAGGCGAGAAATAGAACAAGGGTGGTAAGCTATAACTATGCCAACTGATAAAAGCTACCACTAATATGCCTCTAAAATCATAAGCTAAAAGAATAGCTAAATGTATGCATCAGAGTATAAATGCCTGCTTGGGTAACCCAATCTAGACACCGGTGAACACCGGTACTGCCTGCTATGCCTACTAACTCACAACTCAGCTGCGGGATGCAGACCGGTTCCTGACCGACACGGTCCCATCCCAAGGGCAACAGACCGGCTCCTGACCGGCATGGTCACACATACACACACTCCGGAGTGGCACTCGAGGGGAGCGACCCTCACGAGTGAAATAAGTCGCCATAAGTAGCCTGATATAGTAGGACTGAATCAAGACTCTAATTAAGTGGGAAAAACCCATCCACTAAAGAAGTCCCGATCCCCTATCCCCAAATCTGATGCATTAATAACAGTTCGGTCAACCGCCCGAAATCCGCGGTTGCCGCAAATGCCCTGTCCTCAAACCTGCCTGTCCCAAATCCCCAATAACTGGCTACACTATCCCAGTCCCTACTCTAACCTGAGCATACTATCCCCTATGTCTAGGTAACTGGAAAAAGAATAAGAAAACATGGTTTCTCCTAAGTCATTTCCAGCATGATAGTGTAGCAGAAAAGGGTGGCCTAACTAAGTGACCATACAAGCATGCAAATTCCTCAAGAGGATAAATTAAATACAAGTTCTGTTGTTCAAGTAATTATCAAAATACGATATTGCAGGATACTAGTAATCACATAAGTTACTAGATACCAACACAAACAATGCCTGCCTATGCCACAAGCATAGTATTCACAATGTACTAGTAAGCATACCTATAAGCATGATTTTACATTTCCCGATGATAAGTTTCATCCAAAGGTGAGTACTAAAATGGTAATCATAAACTCATTTATCTGATTATGCATCTTAACCCAACAAGCATGCTAGTATTTATGCAATCATAAACTCATTCAATCATAAAATCATGCAAGTATTTATTCACATATGCATTTTAGCCTTTCATACATGCATTACTCCAATAAGCCTAGTGGGTAGCCCAAATTAAGAGGTTCACAACGATAACCCACCTCGAGCGCTAAATCCTGGTCCCAAAGGTGAAGTCCACGCTCGGTCCAAACAATCTCCACAACACTGCACAACATTCCCCCAAACGAAAAATACATAAATAAATCTTACAATGCTCCAATTCTGTCCACAACATAACAGCCCAGAGTTTCCCTATTTTCATCAATGAAAAATGCCCGGAAAAATCCAAGATAAATACTGTCACGATCCTCGCGACGAACCCGTCGAAACGAGTACCTGCATGCTCAAAACCGAGTTTCCTACGCTGAGATATAAATTCGGCAAGGGAAACACCCCAACAAAACTGTACAAAAATTCTGTACCAAAGAACTACAGTAAAAGGGGATTTTCAAAAAAAAACTGGGAAAATTCCAGGAGATTCCCTGTGAAGTGTAGATGAAAAATGCCTCTTGAAACGCCTCGATCCGACGCCTGTGCGCAAAGATACTGCTAGAACACCGCAGTGCTGTCCAAAAATCCGCGAAGAAAAGTGGGTCAAATGGAAGCTCGGGAAACTCCAAGGTCAGCATGGAAAACGAGGTAACTCAAAACACAGAAGTTGGAGTCCTACCTGTCGAGAGTCCAACGGCACGAGAATCACCTAAATCGGAGGTCAGGGTGAGCCGGGGGAGTCCGCGCACTGAAAAGGGACGAAGCGGGTCGCCGGTGAACAAGCGTCGCGCCGCGCCGTAAAATCACGAACCTCGGAATGCATGCCCCTAAAAATCCCAAGGATGCTCAGTGAAATGTAGATCAAGTAGAGGAAGAAAACCCAGAAGAAATCCCTGTGAAAAGCCGCTCAGAAAAGAGCAAAAAGGCCTCCAAGAGCCCTATTTATAGGCCCAACCCACACAAATGGGCCTGGCGGATTCGGGCCCAAGTTTCGGGCGCCCGAATCCGCCAAACGGGTCGGACGGCTTCCCGTCCGACGCGCCCGAATCGTCCTGCGCCCGCCATGTGTCCCCAAGCAGCTGACAGTGTGACCGGGCGCCTGGGCGATGGCCACGTGGCCTCCCTGGTCAACCGGGGTAGGTACGGCCCGCTAATGGCGGGCCGACACGTGGCCGCACTCGAGTGCGGCCGACCGCGCGTCGGGCGCCTCTGCGCGCTCCGTCCCGAGGCGCCCCTTCGCGCACACCGTGGACCGCGCCTTCGTGGACCAGCCAATGCCAGGCTGCCACGTGCCATGCACCCGGTCCACCGAGCTCGCGCCAACTCGCTGGGCCGCGCCGCGTGCGCCGACCACTCCGCGCACGCCACGCGTCCCGCCCCGCGGTCCATGCACCTGCTGCGCCTCCCTGTGGACCGAGCTGCGTGTGCCGGCCAATGACAGGCCGCCACGTGGCTCAGGCCGGTCCACGGTCACCTCCCATGCAACGAAAATCCCCGAAAATTTCCGGAAGTCCCTTTTTGGTCATCCAAACTCCAAATTTATCAAGCAAATAGTCGTTTTCAAGCATTTTTCCGCGCTGAATCCAAATCCAACCTCGGTTTGGCCCAAAACCTTTTCTAAAATTCAGCAAATGCCGCCGAAGGCCAAATCAGCTAACAATGTCTCACAGGGTCCATCTGTGGTATCCCTTTGATGCACCATGGGCCAGACACACCACCAATAGGTGTTCTACACAGTGGATTCATCGGAAAGGTTGCATGGGAAATCTGGACCACTACATCCCTAGTGGACGGAGTTTTTCACTTATTGAGTACTTTTGCATCTGATTGAGGACCGGGGTTTTCTTTTAGTGGTCGAGCTTTCCCACTTTGATCAGAGTCGTGATCCAGTCCTGCTGATTTATGATACTTATGTTACTGGTTACTGAGATACTTTACTCGTGTGGGTCGCTCCCCTCGAGTGCCACTCCGGAGTGCGCGGCATACAGGCTTTGAGTCTTACTGGTTCATTGATTGGGTTTATTACAGGCAGGTACTTTATTGTTGCACTTGTGTTAGGGGGCTGAGTGGAGTCTAGCAGTTGTGTATAGATCAGTGCTCGTGTTGTTGGGAGCCGTTTGGTTGACGGTGGTCCCGTGTCTTTGAGAGTACTTTGACCATTGTGCGAGATGCTGAGGATCTTGTGTGAGGACCTGGATCCCCACGACGAGTTTACTGGTTGACCAGCAGCTCCTGGAGGCCTATGTGGCGTGTCGGTGGCGTTTGTGCACCAATTAGATACTAGTGATGGACTTAGTGTGTTTAATAGATCACGAGTGTGGTCAGATGACTCCGTCGAATGCTTAGAAATGGTTTTGCGCGCAATGGATATTAAAATTGGGCTCAGCGCGAAGTTTGGACAAAAGAACATCTTTCCGGATGCCTTCGACAATTTTTAGAGTTGGAATTTGGCAAAATGGACTTCGGATTTGGATTCAGCGCGCGAAAACGATGAAAATGGACTATTCACTTGCATTTTTCGGAGCCCGGATGACGCGCACGATTTTTGAGGCAGCTATTACTGTTCCGGCGGGCGGGGGCAGCGTCGGCGGCGGCGGGCAGTGGCGGAGCACGGCGGCGTGGGCTCAGGCAGGCGGCGGAGCAACCGCGGGCAGGCGCACGGGCGCGCGGGCCACGGGCCGGCGTGCACCGGAGGGGCAGGAGACGTGGCTTGATTGTACTGGTCGGTGCTGTGGACTCGGTTCACGGAATGAGTGGGGTAGGCCTCGAGGCGCGTGCGTACAGGGGTGGTAGGCGGCGTCGCAGGCATGCACGTGGGCGCTGACCGCGGCTTCTCGCGCGTTGGGCGCGCCACGTGTCCGCAGCAGAGTGGGCCATGCGGCGCGTGGCCAGTGGATGATTTCGCTATAGCCTGTTTGGTGGGCTACGTGGGCTCCCCTGGGCGATTCGGGCTTGAACAGTGTTGGGCCGGGCCCAACATGTAGCAGCCCGAATCAAATCGGGCGCCCGGAAGTGGGGACTCAACCGACATTTCTCGAATTGTTTCAGGTGCCTATTTAAGCGATCCGAGCGGCTTCTTCTTCCTCTTTTCTGCATTTCGGAGCCTCTTCTCACCTCGGCGTCCTCTACAAAGTGGTTCCCCGCACAGTGCTGTTTCCAACTGTGGATTCCCGGATTTTTCCGTGGGACGCCCTTCGAGGTTTCCTTTTTTACAGCGCGGCGCGACGCTCGTCCATTTGTGTTCCCCTTCGTCGCGATTCGGTGCGCGAGCTCCCCCGGCCTACTCCGACCACCTTTTCAAGCGATTTCTTCGCCGCTCGATCCGCGACGGACAGAGCTTCGATCTAGATATTTTTAGTATCCCCTAGTTTCACGCTTTTTGAGGTGTTTTTTCGAGCTTACTGTGACGCTATTTCTGTGATGGGGACTTAGACAGCGGCGTGGTTTTTCGGCGATATCTCCGCAACCGGGCATCGGATTGAGACGCTCCTGTGCACTTTTTGCATCTACTCGACGCGACGATTATCACCGTATTTTTCTGGGATTTCTCTGAGGCTTGCCCGAAGGTATATGTTTTCTCCCTTAACTGTGCATGGAATTACAGTTGTGTTGTTGTGAGGTTGTGAGCACCCTGTGTTGTGGAATTTGTAACTCGGCCTACGGGGCTCAGAATTTGACGTGCAGGTACCCGTTTCGGAGGTCTCGACACGAGGATCGCAGTAGTATTTTTGTTGGATTTTTCCGAGTTCGTTCTGCAGGTGGAAATTTCACATCTTTAAGGCTGTTTTCGCAGATTGTGTATACTTGGAATATTTTGGATTAAGTGTAATGTTGGACCTTATTGTTGTACCCAGGGGTGTTTGCAAGTGTTGCTGGACCCGTTGGATCTGGAGACTTTGATTTCGGGGTATTTTCAGCTGTTTATAGCCGAGGCTTGCGCGATATGTACCGAGGGTGCAGTTTTGGCAGATTTTGGACTGTGAGCGTCTACACACTTCACCGACCCCAGGTTTGCCTTGGATTGAGCACTTCAGGTGGGTAAGCGTAATTTGGTAACTGTATAAGGTTTTTATATCCTGGTGAATGTAAGCGCACATGTGGGGATGTCACCCCTCTATGACTGATAGCAGGCATATTCGATGTACAACCGATATGTGCGAGAGGTAAGCAAGGAATGGCCTACTTGGGTGAGATTGGTATACTATA
This sequence comes from Tillandsia leiboldiana, assembly GCA_029204045.2. Classification (NCBI taxonomy): domain Eukaryota; kingdom Viridiplantae; phylum Streptophyta; class Magnoliopsida; order Poales; family Bromeliaceae; genus Tillandsia; species Tillandsia leiboldiana. The sequence goes on along the minus strand of JAQNDB010004168.1, from coordinate 6,864 downwards.
GTAGGAATACTTTAGCATGCTTTGCTAATATAAGTTTCACCCGCTTTTATCGTTTCTGAGGACAAAAGCATGCATGCTTGGACATGTAGCTAGGCCATCTTTTACTGCTGCACCACTTACTGGAACTTGACTTAGGAGAAACCATGCTTTTCCATTTCTCCTACTTTTTTAGTCTGGCGGTCTGTGTTGCTCGGGTGCGAGCAGGGGTCTGGGGTAGTGTAGCCGGGACATTAGTGTCAGGGACGGGTTGTGTTGGATTTTGATTGGCGGGATTTTGTGGTGACCGCGGACTTTGAGCGGTTGACCGGAGGTCGGTTATAGGACTTGATTCTAGACGGCAGGGTATTGCGGCAACCGCGGATATTGGGCGGTTGACCGGATATTTATTTACGCACCAGATTGGGTATCTGATTTCTCTAGTGGACGGAGATTCCCACTATTTGCGTACTTTTGCATCTGATTGAGGACCGAGGCTTTCTTTAGTGGTTGGGCTTTCCCACTTTGATCAGAGTCATGATCCAGTCCTGCTGATTTATACTTCTGTTACTGGTTACTGAGATACTTTACTCGTGTGGTTCGCTCCCTTCGAGTGTCACGCCCCGGGGTCGAAACTGCGACCCGGGCTCGCCAACAGATCCGCCACCTATGCCAAACTCCGCATAGGCGAAGCGTCCTACCTGCAAGAAAAGTGCTACAGCTAAACAGATATCAGAGCTATAATATAAAACTGCTGTAAAGATAAAATCATCCACTGTACAACTGGAAAATAATACAACAATGTCCACCTCCCAAAATGATAATCGTACAATATCCTCAGATACCAAACTCATAGCTCAGCAGGGAGGTATCTCCAATAACTACAACAGTGTACAGGCTCTCAATGCATATCATCCTCACTACAACAGTCTCTCAAAAGAGGAAATAAAACAACTAATCTACTGAAGCTCTCCTCTGAAGGGGTTCCGCTACTCTCCAAACATGGGTAGGGATCTAGCTCGCGACTCCCTCGCCTCGATCAACAACCGCAGAATCAGCAACACCCGCTAAGACTCTGCAAAATAAATAAGAGAAAGGAAAAAGAAGGGGTAAAACCCCCCAAAGGGTGTGAGAACTACACCAAAAAAATGGAGTTCTCAGTGGGTACCACCGCCCGGACCGACGGTCTGCCCACCAAGTCCTCAAGAGACAAAAACTAACCAAAACCGTAAAGACTGATATAGAGAAGCTGGAGCCTCTCAATAGCTATCATGCCTCTATGCCTTCTATGCCTGCCATGCCTGCTATGCCTGCCATGCCTGCTATGCCTGCCATGCCTGCTATGCCTGCCATGCCTGCTATGCCTGCTATGCCTGCCATGCCTGCCTATGCCTGCTATGCCTGCCATGCCTGCCTATGCCTGCCATGCCTGCTATGCCTGCCATGCCTGCTATGCCTGCTATGCCTGCCTATGCCTGCCATGCCTGCTCTGCCTGCCATGCCTGCTATGCCTGCCATGCCTGCCATGCCTGCCTATGCCTGCCTATGCCTCTCGTACAACGGTCAACAACTCACAATGACCTTGGGACAACTGTCGATCCCCAAACGGTTCCCGACAACACTAGCACTGGTCTAGACACAGCTACTAGACTTCACTCGGCCCCCCCCTGACACGAGTGCAACAATAAAGCGAATATCTGTAATAAACCCAATCTGGTGCCACCGGTAAAACTGGCATTGCCTGCTTAGCGGAATCTACACACATGGCTCGAAACCGCGGGATCGGCCCACATGGCTCGCATCCCAAAGTAAGTAACAGATCGGCATCTAAACCATCCGATCGGAAACTAAAGTAAGTAACAGATCGGCATCTAAACCGTCCGATCGGAAACTAAAGTAAGTAACAGATCGACATCTAAACCGTCTGATCGGAAACTAAAGTAAGTAACAGATCGGCATCTAAACCGTCCGATCGGAAACTCAAGAGTGGCACTCGAGGGGAGCGACCCACACGAGTAAAGTATCTCTGTATAGCAGGACTTTGATCAAGACTATGATCAAAGGGAAAAACTCTGTCCACTAAAGAAAATCCCGACCTCAATCGGATGCAAAAGTACTCAATAGGGGGAAACTCTGTCCACTAGAGAATTCAGATACCCAATCTGGTGCATAAATAAATATCCGGTCAACCGCCCAATATCCGCGGTTGCCGCAAAGCCCCACAACTAATCCAACCTGTCCCAGACACCAAGTCCCGACTACACTACCCAGATCCCTGCTCGAACCCGAGCACACTGACCACCTGACTAACAAAGAAGGAGAAAGGAAAAGCATGGTTTCTCCTAAGTCAAGTTCCAATAAGTAGTGTAGCAATAAAAGATGGCCTAACTACATGTCCATCCAAGCATGCTTTTGTCCTGAGAACGATAAAAGTGGGTGAAACATATATTAGCAAAGCATGCTAAAGTATTCCCACTATGGTATACCAATCTCACCCAAGTAGGCCATTCCTTGCTCACCTTTCGCTCTTATCGGTTGTACATCAAATATGCCTGCTGTCAGTCATCAAGGGGTGACATCCCCACAAGTGCACTTATATTTGCCATAACATAATCATTGCCTTATACAGTTACTGATATTAAGCTTACCCACCTGAAGTGTTCAATCCAAGGCAAACCTAGGGTCGGTGAAGAGCGTGGCCACTTGCTCGCACAATCCGCTGAACCCGTATCCACGGTACATGTCGCGCCACCTTGGCTCCTTGCAGTGTTCCAAAAACACTCACGAACCCTCCTGGGTACAACAAAAGGTCCAAAGTTACACTTTATGCTAAAATATCCAAGTATACACCAACCGCTGAAACCAGCCCTGAAGATGTGCAATTTTCACCTGTAGAACGGACTCTGAAAAATCCACCAAAAATACTGGCGCGATCGTCGCGTCGAGCCCTTCGAAACGAGTACCTGCACGCCAAAATCCGAGTCCCGGAGGCCAAGTTACCAATTCCACAACGCGGTGAGCGCAAAAGTCCACAATATACACATCTGTATCGCATTGCACAGGAGAACGGGAAAAGTATACCTTCGGGCAATTCTCGAAAAATACGGTGATAATCCTCGCGTCGAGTAGATGCAAAAACTGTACAGGCACGCCTCAATCCGAGTCTCGTACACCAAGTTGCACGCGAAACGGTGCACGCCACCGGAGTCCGTACGCAAAACAGAGCACGGTGCCGGAATCCGCATCAAAATGGAGTCCGCACGCAAAACAGAGCACGGTGCCGAAATCCGCACGCAAAACGGAGTCCACACGCAAAACGGAGCACGGTGCCGAAATCCGCACGCAAAACGGAGTCCGCACGCAAAACGGAGCCGCCGTCGGGTCCGCACGCAAAACGGTGCAGTAAAACACGGCCCCTAACACAGATAAGAGCAAGGGGTCAAACCAAAGTCCAAAAGAACACCCCAAAACTGTGCCAAAAATACCGTAAAAACGAAGTGCGGAACCCACCTCAACTGCGCCGCGCCGCCCAACCGCTCCAGTGGAACACTTCGCGCGCTCCGCGAGGTCCACAACGCACCGCCGCACCCGACAAAAATCCCCTCCTCACTCCCTCTCTCGCTCGGTTGGAGAAGAAAGAAAAGAAAATGGAGGAGGAATGGTGTGCGGGGAAGAAAGAAGAAGAAGAGAAGAAAGGGAGGAGGGGGGCTCCCGTGGACCGAGTCCTCGGTGCACCGGCCCACATGCCAGGCGGTCCACCACACTCGGGCGCGTGCACCCGGCCCAGGCATGCGCCTGCCTGCCCACGCGGCACGCGGCCAGCGTGCCACGCGGGCGCGGTTGCCGCGCGCCACACGGGCACGTGACACCCAGTCCCGCGCAGGCGCGGGACATGCCGCGCGCCACACGGACGCGCGCCCCCCCGCGTGACCGCGCGCGCCAGTGGAGGCCCGCCACGTGGCAGCCCCCGCATGCCTGCCTGCCGCAGCCACGCGCACCGTACACGCCTCGAACTGCGCGCCAGCGCCGCCCTGGGATCCGTGCCATGTCGCCTCAAGATCCGCGCACGAGCCTCGAAAAACGCGCGCGTCAACCGATCTCCGAAAAAAACAAGTAGATAGTCCATTCTCAACGATTTCGCGCGCTGAATCCAAATACGATGTCCGATTCCCCAAATTCTTATCCGAAAATTTGCCGAAAGTCCCCGGAAAGCCCACTTGATCCGATTTTTGCGCCAGGTCCATTCCAAAAATCCGATTTGCCAATTTCCAGCTCTAAAAAAATTCCCGAAGGCATCCGGTTAGGTGATCCTTTATCTAAACTTCGCCCCGAGTCCAATTTAATATCCATTGCGCGCGAAATCACTTCTAAGCATTCGACGGGGCCATCTGACTATTCTCGTGATCCATTTAACACACCTAGTCCATCAAAAGTGTCCAATTGGTGTACAAATGCCACCGACACGCTGCATAGGCCTCCAGAAGCTGCTGGTCAGCCAGTAATCACCTCGTAGGGATCCAGGTCCTCACATCCTCCCCCACTAAAGAAAGTTTCATCCTCGAAACTAGCTCGATTCCACCAGGTGTAAGAACTCGAAATATTTTATTTTAATGATTATTCTAAAGGTGATTTTTGACCTGGTTTTGATCTCAAAAGACCCCTGTTGGCCTATATGGTCAATCGCCAGTGTGCAAGTTGCACGATTTACGAGGCAAAAAGACTAATTTCCAATCCGGGCGTGACCTTGGAAATCCGAATTGACCGTTGCGATCGTCTCATCGAACTGAACGAGATTCATATTCAGTATTTTTCGATCTGACGGTCGGATCGTCCAGAAATCGATGAAGAAGCGAGCGAATCATCGGGACCCATGTAACAGCGGCCTGCGCACAGTGTTTTTAAGTTAACACTGTAGATGAATAGTAACCCCAATCTTCGACACCCCGACGAATGCAACGCTGACTGTTTCACTGTTCGGATTCCGAACATGGTGATCCAGGTAGTCGTTTTGAATGGTTTCGTCATTTTGGACGCAATGGCGCTGACGGAATTTCTGTTTGACGACCCTGGAGTCTCGAAAAGCGTGAAATTGTATTCCGGAACTGTATTTTTTGGACCGCGATTTTATCCGGGCAGTTTTTCGAAAATCAGAAATCGCTACCTGATAGGTCTCGTCGAGCCGGACGTCATGGCGCTGTCCATTTTCCGTTTCGACAACCGGATCGCCTCGGAAAGCGTGAAACAAGGCGAAAATGGTGTTAATTGCACATAAGACCCTAGTGAATCTGCCTCGAAATGCGTGCCACTGCTGGGGAGGGGACCTAAATGTAAGAGTGAGCTGCTGTTAAGGGCCCAACTCTAAATGTCACGCCCCGGGTGTAAACCAGAACCCGGGCCCGTCCACAGATCCGCCGTGCATACGGAATTTTCCGTGTACACGAAGCGCTGATAACCTGCTCAGATATAAAACAAGTAATAAAGGAGCATAAAACAGAGCTAAACTAAAACTAATACAACTCAGACAAATACTGGAAAGGAAAGTACAGTAAGCTCTCAAAAATATACAAGTGTCTCTCCCAGCTCACGAAATATATACAACCAGCTGGCCGCAGCCAGACCCAAAATAAAAGGAAAAATACAACCGTCTGAGTGTACTGGGGATACGACAAAACTACCAAAAACTCGAGCTCGGGGTAGCAGCTATCTAGTCGGCGATCCTCTTACCTCGATCCTGGTAGGAAGGCCCCGCAACTCCGGCAGATGACTCTGCAAAACAAAGGGGACAAGAAAAGGGAAAAACAGTGGGGGGTCAGTACTACAGTAAAGACAGTAGCCTCCCCTAGTGGGTAAACCTCAACACGAACTCCTACCTGCCCACTAGGTCTACCAGAGGCTAAAGGAATAAATGCGGTAACTAAGAGTATGACTCCTGATAAAAGCTACCACTAATATGCCTCTACCTGCCCAGCTAAAGATAGCTAAAAGTATGCATCAGAGAATCGAAGCCTGCCACATCGGGTATGCCAGCCTACGCATAACACCGGTGTGGAATAGGAGTCTCAATGTCTGCCAAATCGGGTATGCCAGCCTACGCATAACACCGGTATGGGACAGGAGTCTCAAGGTCTGCTAAATCGGGTATGCCAGCCTACGCATAGCACCGATAAGGGGTAGGGTTCTCAATGTCTGCCAAATCGGGTATGCCAGCCTACACATAACACCGATATGGGACAGGAGTCCCAGGGTCTCAAGTCTGCAAATCGCGCACTCCGCTCTATAAGGAAAGTACCGTCTCCCAAAGGAAGCCCAAAACCCTCTCCCCGAAACCCAAGTATCTGACTACACTAACCCAGCCCCTGCTCCAACCCGAGCATAATATCCCCTATGTCTAAGTGACTGAAGAAAGAATGCAACATGGTTTCTCCTAAGTCAATTCCAGCATGATAGTGTAGCAGAAAAAGGTGGCCTATCTAGGTGACCATTCAAGCATGCAAAAGTCATTAACTTGATAAACCTCTTTTTAATTATTCTAACATATGCAACATTAAATGTTTGGACCCTCCGATGTACACGTGGCATGATATACGATACATGATACAATTTAGATGTACAATTAACTAGCAAGTACCCCCTTTTACAAACATGCATTCTAACCCCATGCCCAAACCTTTCCTTAACACACAATATGATATGGCTATAGCATTCATTCCAACTAATTAAATTGCATATCTAAACATGGAAACACCACTCATGAACTTGTAGCTTGCTAACAATGCAAGTATTAGCAAAAGAACCTTAATATCATGCAAGCATGCTAGATACATTCATATTTAATAACATATAACATGGTCCTTCCATAGGCATTGACATCACAAGCAGGAGGTTTTC
>JAQNDB010004167.1:0-25204 GCA_029204045.2 Tillandsia leiboldiana | reverse complement strand
CGTCCATGTTAGTAAACTGCTTTGATTAAACCTGATTGTTGTAACTGCGACGCCGTGCATATACAGAGAACTCCGACCGTTTGCGGGGTGAATCTTGTATGCGGCGGGTCCTGGGCAGCATCGGGGAGAAAGGACTTTCAAAAAAAATGTATACGCAAATTCAATCTTTTCGTTGGTCTTCTTCCCTTAATGAAACCCCCGGGGCTGACAGGGGTACCGTTGGGGTCACCAACGACGCCCCCCCCGCAGTTCCGACAACCAAACAGTTTTTGGAACCTGCGCCGGAGCATTTGCGGTTACACGTGCCCGAGAGGAGGGCTCTGAGCATGACAGGGACAAGAAGCGACCTCGGTCTTACTCTGGAGGAGGCATTCCAGCGAAGCCGACCCCCCTGAGCATTCGAGATCGCAACAAGGAACCAAGAGCGCGCCGACAGGAGGACAAAAGCCGGGGACAAGCCTTGCATTATTTGCGGTAGAGGCGCACCAAGTGACTGAATGTTACAAGAGATAAGTCACTCCGTTTTCGTGCGGCAAGCCGGGGCACTTTCTGTTTTAACTGCCCCTTGAACCGAGAACTACATCCTCAACAGCTTCTGCAAACCCTCGCCACACAGCAATAGGACGGGGAGGAGCCCCTTTCGATCGGCTGCGTCGTCCCCGACATCCCCACAGGAGGGGTAGGCGCAGCCGCAACCAGGAGGGAGTCTACTCCATGACCACTGGGGGACGCACTGCCCGGAGGGAGTAATAGCAGTAATACTCTTTTCGTAGTTATCCTTCGAGACGGTTTTTTTTGTTTAGACTCCGGAGCACCCCACCCTTTCGTCTCGAGTTGTGTTTTCACTCCTACCCTTAGTTATTAGACGAACCCCCTTCGCAGTAGTAGATTCGTTCTTATCCTAGTTTGTTGCTTGGGAGGGCACCGCTGCTGACTAGCGTGAGGAGTTATCCTATGCTACGGCAAAGAGCGAACCCACCTGAGGTTTTAGTCGCAAGCGCTGTGGGGTAGCTTTTTGTTTAAGTTTGTACCCTCTTAGGTTTTTGGGGTCGGTTTGGGCTGCCCTATAGGTGGGTTGGCGCGTGATTCCTTGAATGCATCACGGAACGACCGGGGTAGTGTACCGATGCCGCTAGGGAGAGTTTTAGCCTGCTTCTTCGGACAACTCAAGTTTTACGAGTGAACTACCCTACGCACAATCTGGAAATCACAGCGGTCACTTTCACTTTAAAACCTTGGAGACACTACCTTGACAGAGCTCATGGCAACATATTTTTTTTCGGATCACCCGAACCTTAGATAGTTAATCACGCAGAAGGATTTGAGCTTACGGCAGGGCGCTAGATGGAGTTGTCGAAGGACTACGATTTGCAAACCTAGTTGCCGACGCCTCGAGCAGGAAGATGTACAAGACCTTAGGCAAACCTCTAGGTGCGCCTTATCGGACACCGATTGTTGACCGCCGGAGCCGGCCAAAAAGCGACGCAGAGTGGAGACGACGTGCCGGGAAGCTCCAAATGCGGTGGCACGTGTCGCTCCGGGTTTCCCCGTCCCAGGGGATTAAACGGTTCGGTTGAGAGGCAAGCTGAAACCGCAGTATGTAGGACCTTTGAAATCTTGGAGCGCTTAGGCCAGTAGCATATTAGTTGGTCTCAACGCCGTAACACGCCGGGTGCACAACGTTGTTCGTGTGTCGATGCTCCAGAAGTATCTCGCGGATCTGTCACTTATTCTGGAGGGTTTCGTTTTTGAGCGGCGAGAGGACTTGAGCTCCGGGGAGGCACCAATACGAATTTTGGCACGGGAAGACAAAGAGTTACTGTAGTGTTCTGGTTTTTCCCATGCAACTTTTCGATGAATCCACTATGTAGAACACCTAGTGTTGGTGTGTCTGGCCCATGGTGCATCAAAGGGGTGCCACGGATGGACCTTGTGAGACTTTGATAGCTGATTTGGCCTTTGGCTGCATTTGCCGAATTTTAGAAAAGGTTTTGGGCAAATCTGAGGTTGGATTTGGATTCAGCGCGGAAAAACGCTTGAAAACGGCTATTTGCTTGTTAGATTTGGAGTCCGGATGACCAAAAGCGGGCTTCCGGAAGTTTTCGGGATTTTCGGTGCATGGGGGAGGCTCGTGGACCGGCCTGAGCCACGTGGCGGCCCATTATTGGCCGGCTCACGCAGCCGGTCCACGGGGGGAGCGCGGTGGGTGCATGGACCGCCGTGCGGGCCACGTGGCGCGTCCGGAGTGGCGGGTGCGCGCGGCGCGGTCCAGGGAAACTGCGCAGCTGCGGTGGACCGGGGGCACGACGCGTGGCGGCCTGGCATTGGTTGGCCCACGAAGTCCCGGTCCACGGCGCGCGCAGTGGAGGCGCCTCGGTACGGAGCGTGCAGGGTTGGCAGACGCGTGGTCGGCCGCACTCGAGTGCCGCCACGCGTCGGCCCGCGGTTGGCGGGCCGTACCTACCCCCGCTGACTGCGGGGGGGACACGCGGCGCGCAGTGAAGGCCCTTGCTTTGCTGTCCCCTGTTCGTGCACACGTGGCCGCTCCTGGGCGTTTCGAGCGCGTCGGATGGAAGCCGTCCGACCGGGTTTCCGGGCGCAGTGCGCCCGAATGTTGCGCCCGAAAACCCGGCCCATTAGAGTTTGGGCTGAGCCTATAAATAGGCTACCTTGTTTCGTTTGGGGGCTTTTTGGACTCCATTTCTCAGAGAACCCTTCAGAGAAAATTTCCCTCCCTCAGTGTACTACCCTTTGGAGGACTTTGGAGATTTTTGGTGGCACGTTTCCCGAGGTTCACTATTTTACGGCGCAGCGCGACTCTTGTTCTCCGGCGACCCGCTTCGTCCCTTCTCAGTGTTTGGACTCCCCTGACTCACCCCGACTTCGGATTTCGCCAATTTTCGCGCCGTTGGACTCACGACAGGTAGGACTTCAACTCCTGTGTTTTGAGGTTCTTCGTTTTCCGTGCTGATCTTAGAGTTTTTGGAGCACCCATTTGACCCATTTTTCTTCGCGGACTTTTGGACAGCACCGCGGTGTTCTTGCCGTATCTTTTCGCTCAGACGTCGGATCGAGGTGATTCAAAAGGCATTTTTCATCTACATTTCGCAAGGAGTCTCCTGCATTTTTCGCATATTTTTCTGGATTTCTCTTGAAGGTGAAAATCTCCTTCACTGTGGATCTTTGACACAGATTTTCTGGACAGATTGGTTTGAGGTGTTCCACTTGCAGAAATTGTAACTCAGCGTAGAAAAATCGGATTTGAACGTGCAGGTACTCGTTCCGACGGGCTCGTCGCAAGGATCGCGATAGTATTTTTCTTGGAATTTTCCGGGCATTTTCTGCAGGTGAAAATTGTGGAACTTTGGACTGTGGTATTAGTGGACAGATTTTGTAACTGTGAATGTTTAATTTATGTATGTTCCTTTGGGGTGTTTGTACAGAGTTGTGGTGACTATTTTGGACTGAGCGTGGGATACGCTTTTGGGTCAGGGATTCGCGCTTGAGGTGGGTGATGTTTAAACCTCCTACTTATGACTCGTCACTAGGCCTATTGGAATGATCTTGATCATGTTGTTAGTAGAACTGTGAAATGGACCTAGCATGCTTGTATGAGATCATGATTTCTTTGTTAATATTTGCATTGTCAGAAAACTACAAGTTAGTAGGTTGTGTTTCCATGCTTAGATATGTAGTATAATTACTTGGAAATTATGCTAAATCCATAACATGTTGAATGTTTAATAAAAGGTTGGGACATGCGGTTAGAATACTTAAAATGGTTTCATCAAGGGAAGGACTTTTGCATGCTTGAATGGTCACCTAGATAGGCCACTGTTTTTCTGCTACGCTATCATGCTGGAATTGACTTAGGAGAAACCATGTTTCATTCTTTCTCTAGTCACTTAGACATAGGGGATAGTATGCTCTGATTAGAGCAGGGACTGGGAAAGTGTAGTCAGTTTTGGGATTTGGGGACAGGCAGGTTGAGGACAGGGCACCCGCGGCGACCGCGGATTTCGGGCGGTTGACCGGACTGTTATTAGTGTATCAGATTTGGGGATAGGGGACTGGGACTTCTTTAGTAGATGGGTTGTTCCACTTAAGTAGAGTCTTGGTCCAATCCGACTATATCGGGTTACTGGAGACCGTGCCGGTCAGGAGCCGGTCTGTTGCTGTATTTATGACCGTGCCGGTCAGGAGCCGGTCTGTTGCAGTACTTATGACCGTACCGGTCAGGAGCCGGTCTGTTGCCTCGGGGATGGGACCGTGTCGGTCAGGAACCGGTCTGCATCCCGCAGCGGAGATGGAGTTAGTGGGCATAGTAGGCAGTACCGGTGTTCACCGGTGTCTAGATTGGGTTACCCGGGCAGGCATATGTATACGCTGACGTATGCATTTAGCTACTCCTTTAGCTTATTACTGGAGAGGCATCTTCGTGATGGCTTTTATCAGTTGTTGTACGTATAGCTCTCCCCCTTGTTTTATCTCTCCGCCTCTTGTAGTCCTAGTGGGTAGGTCTGTGGTAGAGGTTTACCCACTAGGGGAGGCTACTGTTTTTATAGTAGTTCTGACCCCCACTCTGTTTCCCTTTTCTTGTCCCCTTTGTTTTGCAGAGTCATCTGGTGGAGTTGCGGGACCCTCTTCCCAGGATCGAGGTAAGAGGATTGCTGACTAGATAGCTGCTACCCTGAGCTTGAGTTTGGTAGTTTTGTTGTATCCCCTGTACACTCAGACGGTTGTATTTTCTTTTATTTTTGGGTCTGGCTGCGGCCAGCTGGTTGTATTTATTTCGTGAGCTGGAGAGACACATCTATATTTCATGAGAGATTATTGTACTTTTATTTCCAGCATTTGTCTGAGATGTACTAGTTTTAGTTTAGCTCTGTTTTTTGCTCCAGTATTATTTCTTTTTATATCTGAGCAGGTTACCAGCGCTTCGTGTACACGGGGAATACCGTGTGCACGGCGAATCTGTGGACAAGCCCGGGTTCTGGTTTACACCCGGGGCGTGACAGATTAGTTTGGTATCAGAGCTTAGGGATAGGTCAGTTGGGACTTAGGAAACCCTAGGTTTTTTTGGCAGACCCTAGGAAGGCAGGGCGTGAGTGACGCGATATTTTGCGAAAGTTGGCAATTTGTTATTAAACTCTTCCTGTGAGTGGAGAGGGACTGGCATAACCTATTTCTGGTGGACTGTATGTTGGCTGCAGACAACATAAGGTTACAGGAATAGGGGGATGTCCATGACTTTCGCTGGATTGGGTCGTGTGTGGTTTTGTTTACTGACCCGTGGTTTCTTGTGTGGCAGGATGCCTCCTAGGCGGCAGATCCCTACTCGGGGTACTCCTACACCCCCGGAGGAGCCGGAGCAGTCCGGGCCCTCTGAGATCAGTGAGCTGAGGGCCATGTGGCCCAGTTGGCGGAGAGTCACCGCCGACAGGAGCAGAGGTTTGAGCAGTTGCTGGCTCAGGTTGCGGCACCTCCCCTACTACTGTAGAGGCCCCTGTACCACCGATTGTACCGCCGGCTATTCCACTAGTCCCTACGGCACCGTCGTCTAGCAGTGGGGCTCAGGGGGTGATCAGGCCATTGACCCCAGCGGAGGAGTAGGAGTTTGCCAACAAACTCGCACAGTTCTGTAAGCGGGGACCACCTAGGTTCTCGGGGCGGAGCACTCACCCATCGGAGATAGGATCGTGGTTAGCATCAATGGAGAAGTTGTTCAGAGATTTCTTCATTGATTCGAGATTCAGAGTACACATGGCCGTACATTGTCTAGAGGGGGATGCAGATGCTTGGTGGCATCGGGTCGAGCCCTTAGAGTTTCAGATCACCCGACAGCTACCCTGGTCGGAGTTCAGGAGGATGATCCTTGATACCTATTTCTCCACGAGCGTGAAGAAAAAGCTGGAAGACGATCTGAAGAATCTTCAGCAGGGTGATCGGACAGTGTGGGACTACTTTCAGGAGTTCACGCAGTTGCTCAACTGCGTGCCCTATGTTGCCAGGGATGGGCCGCACCAGGTGGAGCTTTTTGAGACGGGTCTACGCCCAGAGATTTATACCTTAGTGCATGCCCAGAGGCTCCAGACTTTGTTAGAGGCTGTGGATCACACGCAGTGGGTGGAGAGGGGAGATCATGTGGTCGCTAGGCGCGGAGGCTTGGTCGCTCAGAGTTCTGAGAGGAAGCGGCCAGCGCCAGACGAGGGAGGACAGGCCAGTTCATGGAGGCCGCCCCGACCGCCACCGCCTCAGTTTACGGGCCGTGGGCGTTCGGAGCGGCGAGGGCCTGGGGGATCCCAGAGGCCCCCGCAGCATCAGCAGCCCCAGTGACAGCAGCAGCACTCGCAGCAGCAGAGGTCGCAGTCGCGACAGCAGGGGTCACAGCGGCAGAGGCAGCAGCAGCAGCAGTCGACGCAGCCCCGGTCTACAGTCGGGTGTGTTTTCTGTAGGGGTCAGCACCCCTCTGATACTTGTGAGATGAGGCACGGTCGCTATTTCAGATGCGGGCAGTCAGGTCATCGGCGAGCTACTTGCCCTTTTTCGACATCGCCGGCTCCTTCCTCAGCATCAGTCCCTTCGGTGCCCCAGCAGCGGCCTTATGCTCCAGCGAGCAGGGCTCCTTCTTCCCACCCTGCAGATTACCGACCACCAGCTCAGAGCAGATGGGTTTATGCCGCCCAGGTGGAGGACTCCTCGGCAGCCGACCACGTGGTGGCAGGTATTATTTTACTCCTCGGCATTAGAGCTCGCACTTTATTTGATACCGGTTCATCACATTTGTTGGGTTATATGTAATACGGATCTAAATAGGGGAAAAAAAACACCTAGAGGGGGGTGAATAGGTGTAAACGTATAAACACTCAAAAAATCGTTGCGATAAAACCCAATGCGGAAATAAAAATAATACGCAAGATTTTTATGTGGAAAACTCCATCACCGGAGTAAAAAACCACGGGACCGATAACACGGCAGAAATCCACTAGAATTAAAACACGTACAAGGTGATTTACCGTACACACTTACGACTCAACCTTTTCATACGCTCCTAGAGGATCTTCTCCGCTCGCTCCGCGACGCTTCTCGAATCCACGATCTGCGCCCAACGCCGAATCCACGGCGTCCAACGTCGAATCCACGACGTCCGACCGAATCCACGGTCTTCACCAATAGCACCCTTCGAATCCACGAACGTGCCTCGCTCCGAATCCACGAGAGCGGTTGAACCTTGAATCCACAAGGACACGCGAATCCACGCGCCGATTTTTGGGGTAAATCGTTGTTTTGGGTGGTGATGATCCGCCGAATACTTAGATCAAAGATAGATCGGAAATACCATCTAAGTATTCATTAGTTTGATTCAACTCGAGATGTGAGTATGAAAACCTAGAATCAAACTAATCAATATAGATGAAGAAACATAGAGTATTCTCTAATGATTTCCTTTCTTCTCTATATGTGGATCTATAGCCGTATAAAATGGTCTATGAAAATGACGGCTATAGACTCTGTGGATCCCCCCTAGAAAAAGAGTCATAGGGTGTATTTATAGGTTAGAAACCCTAGGAAGGAGATAAGAACCAAAAACCTAACATTTCTGGAAATTTTACGGACGGCGATCCGGATCGGACTAGCTAGGATCCGGATCGTCGTAACGAGACAGCCAGTTCCAGAAAAACAAAGGTTCGGGATCCGGATCGAAGTGCACGATCCGGATCGTTCATACAGTTTACCAAACATCAACGTTCGGGATCCGGATTGCGAAGCATGATCCGGATCGTTCAAGGAAAATGGTAAACTCACTGTTCGGGATCCGGATCAAGAGACTACGATCCGGATTGAACTGATGTATGAACGAACCACCTTCAGGATCCGGATCGAACAACCTGATCCGGATCCTGAACATGTCCCAAGTCCAGTTTTTGATTTTATGCAATGAAGGATTCTTCCAAGTGTTTCTACACTACAAGAAGTATTCGGATCACACAAAATATTTAGTTAAACGTACCTGATCCTTTTGAATTCTTCTTTCTTGAGATTGAGTTAAATGATCCAACTTTCTTCACCTTCAATCTTCAAGACTTGAGACTTTCACGAAACTACGCCAACTCAAATTCCGTAACAATCTCCCCCTTTGGCGGTTTCGTGACAAAATATAGATCCACTAAAGAAAATTCAAAAAGATATTTTTGTTGCTATCACCATACAACAAAAATTTACAATGGAGATCCAAAAATTTAAAAACATGAGATAAACTCCTAAAACAGACTCTAGACTTAGACATCTGTACTCTCTGCACAAAGAAATCATTCTTGACAAAAAGAGATCGTTAGATACCTCAAGAATATTTAGCATACAAAACCTAGTACAGAGATAGAGTTTATCTAAACATCATGACATTTGAGAATTCAGATATGTAAGAGAATCAAAGTTAAAAACCAACATATCTTCTATGCATTCAAAAACCAAATGTCAAAATGTTAGTCCAACATCAACTTGTTAGTTATATTACATGCCCAAATAGTTAGTCGAATAGTTAGTCGAGACATGCAAACAATCACAAGATGAAAACCAAAGTTGAAGTTGAGATCATACTTACCTTGATATACACAAAATCTTCATCATCAAGATTTTCACAATCATTGTTCAAGTTCCCTTACCTTGATGTTCATTCACATCATCATTGTACCTTGATATTTCATCATTCATTGTTCAAAGTTTGTTCATTGTTCAAAGTTCTCTCTAACTCTCTCCCCCTTTTTGTCACAAAATAAAGCCAAAATTACAAAATTTAAGGAGAGTTAAATGGTTCACAATCAAGAAAAACCTGAGAACTAAAATTAAAACTTAAAACTTAAAAACCTGCAATATTAACGATAAGGGTTAGAGCATAAAAGATCAAGCCAAATCAGAACTATCTGAGCTAGTATCGTCTATCTTGTTCAAGATTCCTTTCAGCATTCGCGATAATTTGGAACATCTCTTTTTGATCTGTTTGTGGTCAGCAGCCATTTGTCGGAGACCTAATGCCAATTTCTCTTGCTCAGCAGAAAGTCTTCTTTGGTCCTGATGAATGGCGGCCAATACAGTAGCTGCTAGAGCGTTTCTCTTGGAAGTCGCTGGACGAGTTGTAGAGGCAGATGATGCATGCTGGTCTTCAGTCCATGCGAATTCGCTAGGTACAGAGTATGCTCTAGAGAGGGATTCAGTACTTTGAATTCCACTTCCATCTTCATTTTCCTTAATCCTAGCCGAGCTGATAAAGACATGTGGAGGTGCTTGGCTAGCAGCTGGTTGCTCAATGGTGATTCCTCGAGCACTTCCTCTCTTGCGAGCAACACTTTTTCTCCTTGTCTTCCCTGAAGTCTCTTCCATTGGAGCTTTCCCTTTTTTAGCAGCAGTAGGCGGAGCCTTCGATGTTTCCGCAGGCGCTTTTCCCTTTGAAGCAGTGGGAACAGACGTTGCTTCAACTTGCAGTTCATCCCAGTCAATTGATTCCGTTTCAGATTCTGTATCGGAATCATCCTTAGCTTTCTTCGCTTTCTTAGCCTTCTTAGCCCTCTTGGGCTTGACGGTGTCTCTCGTATGTACCATAGCAGCAAGTAGGAAAACAATCCAAGTGATCACCATTGCTAATGGTTTCGTGAGAAAAGAAATCCTGTGTAGACCAACTCAAGAACACATGAAAAATTGTTAATTTTCAAAAATTGAAAAAATTGTATCCAAAGAATCATTATCATGTAGAGAGACTAAGAATCAAATTAGTTTTGCAAAAGGACTTTTAAAAATAGATCAATTGCATGATTTTCGAAAATCCCTATTATATGCCCTAAAACCGAAATTTTAGAAATCGAAGCCTAAAAAATCCGTTAATCAGGAGAATACCTAGCATATAATCAAAACTAATCTACCCAGAGTTCTTATTTCAAAAGAAATTTGATCAAAAACCATCCACAAACAAAGTTGATCCAAGAAATTCATCACGTTTGAGGAGGAAAAGAGAAAAACGGTGAAAAAACCGAGATTTTGATCAATAAAACTTACTTGGAGTTGAAGAACCTGAGTTTGAAAGCTTCCAGGAAGGATGAAATCTAGAGAGAGAGGCTCTGGAAACTTCGGAACAAAAGATTGGAGTAAAGAAATCAAAAACCCCTTTCGTTCCTTATAAAACCTAGCCGCGATCCGGATCAGTTCATAACTGCGATCCGGATCGGCTACCCGCAGTGAGAAACTGCGTTCGGGATCCGGATCGGCAGATACAATCCGGATCGTCAGCCCGCAGAAGAATTCCTGCGTTCGGGATCCGGATCATCTAGCCCGATCCGGATCGGCCCCAACTTTTTCTTTAGAAAATTTCAGAGAAATTCAGAAAAATCCAGAAAAAGATTGTAAGCACAAATGTGTATCAACTTTAAACAAAAATCATCGTTTCATACAACAAGAATTAGATTATGCCAAATCTATCAATAATATCCAAAAATGAAACGAAAATTTACAAAATTAAATCCCTTAAAGTTGAACACCTTCAATCACATCTAACTTGATCTTATGAGTAATGCCTTTATCAAATCATCAATTCAGTAAAGAAAATGAAATACAAGATCAATAGATGTTTGAAATCCCAAATATAGTAGATAATATATCTAGACAATCTGTTGAAGAGAGTGGCTCTTTGAGCATCTTTCATTAAAAACCCACCTTATACCAACCTTGAAATTTGACAGAGTCAAGTATTTCAACATGCATTTTACTTAATCAAAAATTTGAACAACCATGCTTGGTATACATGTGGTAGCTGCACACAATACTCGGACGACCGAGGTGGTAGCTCTTTCCTCCATGTGGTGGTAGTTTTCACACTCCTCATTGGGATGTAACTCTTTCCACATCTTTTGAGCATTTTACCTTTTCTAAGACTCCCCCTCAATTGGCTATCAATTATTTAAGATATAAAGTATTCAACCAAATATTGATCTCGATTTCATACTCGACTAAGCAGTCAAATAAGATAATGACTATACCAAGAGATCATAGAGAGAGAAATTGACTTTGATCACTTTAGAAGATGATTTAATTAACATAAATGATCATTGCAACAGTGAAATATTATGATGAAAAAAGCATAATAAATTTCTAAGTGTGCGAAAAGATGCAATTAAAGTCAATTATGATCTATGCTCAATTAATGTCCTATGTACAAACATAGATAATGAACAAAACAAAAACAAATACAAAGCCTATCCTAAGCAAAGATTTCAAAAAGAAGATTATTTCAAAGAAAGCATCCCAATTGCTTTTCGTAAATGAATAAAACGTTTTGATCCAAAGGTTTTGTTAGAATGTCAGCTAATTGATCCTCAGTTGAAATATATGAAAGTTGAAGAGTATTTGATTCAACTAGCTCTCTAAGAAAATGATATCTAAGTTCAATATGTTTTGTTCTAGAGTGCAACACAGGGTTTTTAGAAATGTTAATAGCACTAGTGTTGTCACAAAGTATTGTTACCGAAGATGCTGAAATGCGGAAGTCGCTCAGTACGCTTTTCATCCAAATGAGTTGAGTTGAGCAACTTCCAGCTGAAATGTATTCCGCTTCGGCAGTCGAGAGTGCTATGCAATTCTGCTTTTTACTATGCCATGCAACAAGGCAATGGCCAAGATAGAAGCATGCACCACTCGTGCTTTTCCGATCATCCACTGATCCTGCCCAATCGGCATCTGAGTATCCAACAATATCCAAACTTGTTCCCATAGGATACCAAATTCCGAAATTAATTGATCCTTTGATATACCGGATGATCCTTTTCACCGCTTTCAGGTGAACCTCCTTTGGTGCTGATTGATATCTCGCGCAAATCCCAACACCAAAAGATATATCCGGGCGACTAGCCGTGAGGTAAAGTAGACTTCCAATCATACTTCGATACAATTTCTCGTCTACATTCTCACTATGTGATTCACTTCCAAGTCCCTTGTGGCTAGTTCCCATTGGAGTCGGAAAATCTTTACAATTTTCTAGATCAAACTTTTTGACCAACTCCATAGCATACTTGGATTGACTCAAGTGAATACCTTCATCATTTTGTTTAATTTGCAATCCAAGAAAATAAGTCAATTCGCCCATCATGGACATCTCAAATTCGCTTTCCATGGTCTCCGCGAATTTAGAAGCATCGTTATCTCTTGTTGCGCCAAATACTATGTCATCGACATATATTTGTGCTACAATGAAATTGTTTTGATAATGCTTCACAAAGAGAGTCCTATCAGCTCCCCCTCGAGTATAGCCCTTCTCCAAAAGGTGCTTTGTTAACCTTTCGTACCATGCTCGCGGTGCTTGTTTCAGACCGTAAAGAGCCTTTTTCAAACGAAAAACATGGTTAGGTTGTTTATGATCTACAAAACCTTTCGGTTGAGCCACATAAACTTCCTCATTTAAAAACCCATTTAGAAATGCGCTCTTAACGTCCATTTGAAATAATTTGATTTTAAAATGACAAGCAATAGCAAACAGTATACGAATGGACTCGAGTCTAGCTACAGGGGCGAATGTTTCGTCAAAGTCTATACCTTCTACTTGAGAGTAGCGTTGAGCAACTAATCGTGCCTTGTTCCTGATGATAGTACCATCCTCATTTTTCTTGTTCTTGAATATCCATTTGGTACCTATCACATTGTGTTGCTTTGGAGGCTTCGTTAATTCCCAGACTTTGTTTCGCTCAAATTGATGGAGCTCTTCCTGCATTGCTTTAATCCAGTAGTCATCCTGAAGAGCTTCATCTATATTCTTTGGTTCGATTAAAGATACGTAGCAAGCGAATCCACAAACCAACTGCCTCCGAGTTCTGACTCCTTCTTGTGGATCTCCAATAATATTCGATTCCGGATGATCCTTGGAGATTCGTAACGTTTGTTGAAGCGGAGTACTCGGAGATCTATGAGATGATTCCTGCACATCAGATAAACTAGAAGAACCATTAGATGCATCATTACTATTGGAAGTATTATTATGAGAAGATGCACTAGCAGGAGAATCATCATCTAGAGAGATATCGAGGGTAGATTTTCCAGTTTCAAAGTGAAAAGCTTCATCTACTTTAACATTTATTGATTCTACGATCGTCTTAGATTCAATGTTAAATACTCGATATGCTCTGCTATTCGTAGAATAACCCAGAAAGATCCCTTCATCACTTCGAGAGTCGAACTTTCCAAGATTTTCACGGTCACGAAAAATGTAACATCGACTCCCGAAGACACGAAAATATTTGATATTGGGTTTTCTACTAAACCACAGCTCATATGGTGTATTTAAAGTTCCTGGGCGCAAGTAAACTCTATTAATGACATAGACAGCGGTGTTCACAGCTTCAGCCCAAAAATGTAGCGGCAAATTCCGGCTATGAAGCATCACACGCGCCATCTCTTGAACAACCCTGTTCTTGCGCTCAACAACACCATTCTGCTGAGGTGTATAGGGTGCCGAGAATTCATGTTTGATTCCATTTGAAGTGCAAAAGTCAATAAATTTTGAATTTATGAATTCTCCACCTCTATCACTTCTAACACGAATGATCTTTTCATTCTTTTCAATCATAATACGATGGCAAATCTCATGAAAAGAGTCAAACGTATCAGCTTTCTCTTTCAAAAATGCTACCCATGAAAACCGAGAGAAATCATCAACCAATAAAAAGATGTACCATTTACCTCCCAAAGATGGTTGACGGGTCGGCCCCATTAAGTCCATGTGCAAAAGTTCCAAGGGCCGTTTTGTACCAACGTGGTTCAAGTTCTTGTGTGCAGTCCTAGACTGTTTTCCCTTTTGGCAACCACCACACACAACGTTTTGTTTAAATAAAAGCTTTGGAATCCCCTTGACCACGTCCTTGTTTGAAATTCTAGTAAGTTCCTTAAAATTTAAGTGACCTAGCCTTTCATGCCAAAGAGTTTCATTATTCAAAGCGGCTAAGTTACAATTTTCAGAAAATTTATTAGGAACAACATAACAATTGTTTTCAGATCTAACCCCTTTTAGAAAGAAGACATGGTCCTTATCAGTTACAACGCATTCAACCGATGAAAAGTTAACTGAAAAACCATTGTCGCAAAGTTGACTTATGCTTATGAGGTTAGTCTTAAGGCCATCAACAAATAAGACGTTTTTCAAAAATCGGGCCATCTGGAATAGCTACCGTCCCTTTTCCAACAATTTTGGAAGATCGACCGTCTCCGAAAACAACGTGTCCTCCGGAGATTTTCTCAAGACTTTGAAAACTATTTTTGTCACCGGTCATGTGACGGGAACACCCGCTATCCAGATACCAAGACGAACTATCATATGCATGCAAGGAAACATTGGAAACAAGACAAGGGAAAATTTCACCTTTGCGCACCCAAACCCTTTTGGAGTGCGTCGGTAATGGTCGAGAAGTTATATGCCTAGGTGAAGGCGTCTTGTTATAGCGATTGTTGTTCCTTGATGTAATCGTCTTGCGCGATGAACTACCAAATCTCTTTTCATTTGAAAAGTTTTGCTTTGATTTTCGGGGAGGAGCCGTTTTGGTAGTTGTTGCAAGAGGTCTTTGAGATGAGCGTTCGACTCCCGTCTTGCAATATCTTCTTATGTGCCCTGAAACACCACAACGAAAACATACCTTAGATCTTGACGATCCCAAAGAGGATGAAGTAGGTTTGTTGTCGTTGTTTGTCTTGAATTCCGGTGTCGGAGGAGGAGATACCGACTGAGGCACAAAAACTGTCTCACTCGAACTTGGACTGTTTCCAGTTTGAGTGTATCCGAGGCCGAACCTATTTGATTGACCAAGACCAAGAAGTCTATCCAACTTACTCCTTCCTGAAGAGAATCGCTGTAAGTCATTCTTGAGTTGGAAAATGGTCTTTGTCATTTCCAGGTTATCCTGTCGAGCCTCGTTGTAGAGCTTTGAGAAGTGATTCGCGTTATCCACCAGATTTGTATGTTCCTTCTCAAGTTGCTCATTGGACTCTTGAAGGGAAGCATTTTCTTTTATCAGGTTTTCCCTTTCCACTTCAAGAGCGTTTGAGAGAGAAGTCGCTCTTTTTGCTTCTTCTTCGAGATCATGCACTCTCCCTCTCAAACTCTTGTTTTGCTTAGCCACTTTCTTTGAGTCCCTCAAAAGTCTGTGGTAGGCTAGAGCAAAATCTTCACCTTCCGAATCATCCGATTCGTTGTCCGTTGCGTTCTTTTCAACAGTGGAGTTGGACAACGACTCAGATGTACTTGCCATAAAGCACATGAAGGGTGAAGATACGGACGCGTGGAATGCGGTGGAGCTCTTTTCTTCATCACTCGAAGACGACTCATTTGACGTTGAGTTGTCATCCCAAGTGACGACTTGCATCGCCTTCTTCTTTGCCGGATACTTGTTAGGACATTCCGTTGCAATGTGGCCGTAGCCTCGACATTTGAAGCATTGTAGTTGTCCTTCTGAGCTTTTCTTATCCTTTGAGAAGTTCTCTTGCTTTCTTGACTTGTATCCTAAAGTACCCTTGCCTTTGTTCGACTTTCCGAAGGATGGAGATTTGCTTGAATTACCCCTTCGAAAGTTGCGGCGAAACTTCCTTGTCAAGAGAGCGAGCTGCTTCTCAAATTCCTCCATAGAAAGGTTCTCGTCATCGTCTGAGGAGGATGTATCCGCGTCTTCTTCCTTAGTTGTTTTCAACGCATAACCTGAAGACTTAGAAGTGGATGCCTTTCCAGAAGAATTGTTAGTAGTAAATGTCATTTCATAAGTTTGTAATGAACCAACTAATTCTTCTACACGTATTTCGTCCGGGTGTTTAATAGTTTCAATGGCAGTAACCTTTGGGCGAAATCGTTCAGGAAGAGTTCTTAAGATTTTTCTTATAATCTTAAATTCTGGAATCTTCTCTCCCAGATTAGCACATGAGTTTACGATGTCTTGCAATCGTGTATAGTAGTCCGTGAAAGATTCATTTTCTGCCATTAAGATAGAGTCAAACTTGCTCGTAAGCATTTGCAGTTTCTGAATCTTCACGAGGTTAGTTCCCTCATGTGTAACCTGAAGAACATCCCAGATTTCTTTCGCAGTCTCACATGCCGAGACGCGAGAGAATTCAGTTTGAGATAAGGCATTAAAAATAGCATTAATTCCCTTGCCATTGTAAGAAGATGAATCTAACTCTTCCTTGGTCCATTTCGACCTAGGTTTTAAGGTGCGAACATCACCATTAAATTCAGTTGGATTAGACCATCCTAATTCAATTGATTGCCACACCCGTTCGTCGATGGAAATTAAAAAGGCTTTCATCCGTACTTTTCAGTACGCATAATTAGTTCCATCGAAGAATGGGGGTCGGTTGATGTTTCCACCTTCAACCATTGTTTACAACCCTATTCCCGCTCTGATACCACTTGTTGGGTTATATGTAATACGGATCTAAATAGGGGAAAAAAAACACCTAGAGGGGGGTGAATAGGTGTAAACGTATAAACACTCAAAAAATCGTTGCGATAAAACCCAATGCGGAAATAAAAATAATACGCAAGATTTTTACGTGGAAAACTCCATCACCGGAGTAAAAAACCACGGGACCGATAACACGGCAGAAATCCACTAGAATTAAAACACGTACAAGGTGATTTACCGTACACACTTACGACTCAACCTTTTCATACGCTCCTAGAGGATCTTCTCCGCTCGCTCCGCGACGCTTCTCGAATCCACGATCTGCGCCCAACGCCGAATCCACGGCGTCCAACGTCGAATCCACGACGTCCGACCGAATCCACGGTCTTCACCCAATAGCACCCTTCGAATCCACGAACGTGCCTCGCTCCGAATCCACGAGAGCGGTTGAACCTTGAATCCACAAGGACACGCGAATCCACGCGCCGATTTTTGGGGTAAATCATTGTTTTGGGTGGTGATGATCCGCTGAATACTTAGATCAAAGATAGATCGGAAATACCATCTAAGTATTCATTAGTTTGATTCAACTCGAGATGTGAGTATGAAAACCTAGAATCAAACTAATCAATATAGATGAAGAAACATAGAGTATTCTCTAATGATTTCCTTTCTTCTCTATATGTGGATCTATAGCCGTATAAAATGGTCTATGAAAATGACGGCTATAGACTCTGTGGATCCCCCCTAGAAAAAGAGTCATAGGGTGTATTTATAGGTTAAAAACCCTAGAAAGGCGATAAGAACCAAAAACCTAACATTTCTGGAAATTTTACGGACGGCGATCCGGATCGGACTAGCTAGGATCCGGATCGTCGTAACGAGACAGCCAGTTCCAGAAAAACAAAGGTTCGGGATCCGGATCGAAGTGCACGATCCGGATCGTTCATACAGTTTACCAAACATCAACGTTCGGGATCCGGATTGCGAAGCATGATCCGGATCGTTCAAGGAAAATGGTAAACTCACTGTTCGGGATCCGGATCAAGAGACTACGATCCGGATTGAACTGATGTATGAACGAACCACCTTCGGGATCCGGATCGAACAACCTGATCCGGATCCTGAACATGTCCCAAGTCCAGTTTTTGATTTTTATGCAATGAAGGATTCTTCCAAGTGTTTCTACACTACAAGAAGTATTCGGATCACACAAAATATTTAGTTAAACGTACCTGATCCTTTTGAATTCTTCTTTCTTGAGATTGAGTTAAATGATCCAACTTTCTTCACCTTCAATCTTCAAGACTTGAGACTTTCACGAAACTACGCCAACTCAAATTCCGTAACAACATTCTTTTATCAGTAGAGCATTTGCATCATCGCATGGACTATAGTTAGGTCGGTTGCCGCATGCATTAGAGGTACAGATTCCCGGTCATGTTTTGCATGTAGAGGAGTGTTATTGGTCTTTCTTTGCCTCTGTGGTTTCGACTTCTCGGGCGAGGCAGATGATGCGCAGTGGATGCGTGGCCTTTTTGGCGTCTGTGATTAAGGAGCCTACGGCGGCATCGGGACTCACGGATATTCCTATTGTCCACGAGTTCCCGGATGTGTTTCCTCCCGAGCTGATTCATATGCCGCCGGATAGGGAGGTTGAGTTTTTGATTGACGTAGTTCCAGGAACTGCGCCAATCTCTAAGGCTCCTTACCGAATGGCACCGGCTGAGCTGCGAGAGCTAAAGGCGCAACTCCAGGATTTAATGGACAAAGGTTTTGTTAGACCTAGCGTATCGCCGTGGGGAGCGCCGGTGCTATTTGTGAAGAAGAAGGATGGATCACTTCGACTATGTGTTGACTATCGGGAGTTGAATAAAGTGACCATCAAGAACAAGTACCCTTTGCCGCGCATTGATGACCTAATTGATCAGCTGCAAGGGTCTTGTGTCTTCTCCAAGATCGATTTACAGTCTGGTTACCACCAATTGAAGGTGAAGGCCGAGGACATCCCTAAGACGGCATTCAGGTCGCGGTACGGGCATTATGAGTTCACCGTCATGCCTTTGGATTGACAAATGCCCCTGCTGCTTTTATGGATTTAATGAACAGGATTTTTCGACCATACCTGGATCGGTTCGTCGTTGTTTTCATCGATGACATCCTAGTTATTCCCGGAGCGATGTGGAGCACGAGGAGCACTTGAGGATTGTGCTACAGCTTCTGAGAGAGAAGAAGTTGTATGCCAAGTTATCTAAGTGTGATTTCTGGCTTCGGGAGGTTGTCTTTTTGGGCCACGTGATTTCAGCCGCTGGAGTGGCAGTAGACCCGGCGAAGATCGAGGCAGTCCGGGATTGGCCCCGACCGACGACGGTATCAGAGGTCCGCAGTTTCATGGGCTTAGCGGGATATTACCGTCGGTTTGTGGAAGGTTTTGCGAAACTTTCCACACCCCTCACTCGTTTGCCACGGAAAGGGATTAAGTTTACTTGGAGTGAGGATTGCCAGATGAGCTTTGAGGAATTAAAGAACGGGTTGATGTCGGCTCCTATCCTTTCCCTCCCTGTTATGGGGAAAGGATATGTGATTTACAGCGATGCATCGCACAGTGGACTTGGTTGCGTGCTGATGCAGGAGGGGAGGGTAATTGCTTATGCCTCTCGGCAATTGAAGGATTATGAAAAGAATTACCCTACCCATGATTTGGAGCTAGCTGCAGTTATTTTTGCACTAAAGTTGTGGCGCCACTACCTGTATGGGGAGCACTGCGAGATTTACACCGACCACAAGAGCTTGAAATACCTGTTCACACAGAAGGAGCTCAACTTGAGGCAGCGCAGATGGTTGGAATTGTTGAAAGATTATGATGTAGACATATTATACCACCCTGGCAAGGCCAACGTGGTTGCTGATGCCCTGAGCAGGAGAGCAGTACAGAGTCTATCTTTGATGATCACCGATCAGGCGCCATTACTTGAGCAGATGAGGCGGTTGGAGCTCGAGGTTGTGTCCCCTGGGGTCTCTGCTCGACTTATGTCTCTAGTCGTGCAGCCCACTCTGTTGGACAGGATTCGGGAGAGACAGAGTGAGGACCCCCACCTGATGAGGATTCGAGAGCAGATGCAGACTGGTTTGATAGGGGACTTTTCAGTTGATGCTTCGGGAGTACTACGGTACAGGGACCGAGCTTGTGTGCCTATGGATGCAGAGATCAGAGAGCAGATCTGAGGGAGGGCCCACTATACACCTTATACCATCCATCCTGGTGGGACTAAGATGTATAAGGACCTTAAGGCACAGTTTTGGTGGAATGGGATGAAGAGAGACATTGGGAGATTTGTAGCACACTGTCTAACTTGTCAGCAAGTAAGGCTGAACATCGTGTACCTGCTGGCAAGTTGCAGAGTCTCCCAATCCCGAATAGAAATGGGAACATGTTACGATGGATTTTGTTACAGGTTTGCCGAGAGCACAGACGGGGGCGGATGGTATCTGGGTAGTCGTGGACAGACTTACCAAATCCGCTCACTTTTTACCGGTTC
Organism: Tillandsia leiboldiana; assembly: GCA_029204045.2. Lineage (NCBI taxonomy): Eukaryota > Viridiplantae > Streptophyta > Magnoliopsida > Poales > Bromeliaceae > Tillandsia > Tillandsia leiboldiana. Next base: position 5,250 of record JAQNDB010004167.1, on the reverse strand, counting down.
AGATGACTTGGTTGATGGAGCGACTAGCACTGGTGTACTTGGCAGAGGTAGTTAGATTGCACGGGGTACCCGTTCCATCGTATCAGATAGAGACCCGATGTCATGCCCGGGGTCGAAACTGCGACCCGGGCTCGCCAACAGATCCGCCACCTATGCCAAACCCGCATAGGCGAAGCGTCCTACCTGCAAAAAGAGCTACAGCTAACAGATATCAGAGCTAAAAGATAAAACTGCTATAGAAATAAAATCTACCACTGTACAACTGAAGATAAAACAACAAGGTCCATCTCCCAAAAATGATAATCATACAATAACCTCGAGTACAAACTCATAGCTCAATAGGGAGATATCTCAAATAAAACATCAGTGTACCAGCTCTCAATACATCATATCCTCACTACATCAGTCTCTCAAAAGAGGAAATAAATACTAATCTACCGACTATACTGAAGATCTCCTCCAAGGGGGGGGGGGGGGGGGGGGTACCGCTACTCTCCAATGGGTCAGGATCTAGCTCGCTACTTCCTCACCGCGCACAGCAACCCAAGAAACGGCAACACCCGCCAAGACTCTGCAAAACAAGGGAGAGAAAGGACAAAAGGGGGAAAAAAACCCCCGACGGGCGTGGAGAACTACGCAAAAAGGGAGTTCTCAGTGGGTATCGCCACTAGGCCCAACGATCTGCCCACCAAGGACCACTGGAGGCAAAAGATAACTAAGTTAGTAAAACTTAAAGAAGAAGCAGAAGACACTCTACAGCTACCATGCCTCTATCTGAATGCTCAAATGGGGAAACTCTGATAAAATGTATGCAACACTCGCACACGAGGTGCTCAATCGACCCAATCGAGCTGACTGCCACATCAGGTCCAGTCAAACCTGCGCCCACCTACAACCACCTCCCGCTGACGGGCAGGAATTACGTAGGGCGTCCAAACGGACTAACTCGCTATTGAGTAGTGGCTCATGCAGGCTATAGTCATAATCCATGCTCTCTCTCTCAGAACGGATAGACTTAAGATGCTCAACCTCTCACACAATGGTCAAAGAACTCACAACGACCACGGGACCACCGTCAAACCCCGAACGGTTCCCAACAATACTAGCATTGGTCTAAACACAGCTACTAGACTCCACTCGGTCCCCCAGGCACGAGTGTAACAAAAAGTATCTGCCTGAATAAACCCAATCGATAGACCAGTAATCACTGGTACTGCCTGCTCTGCTGTCGAACTCAAGAACCCCGCCTGGTGCCCGGCGCTCACACCGTGGAAAGCCTACTCCGGAGTGGCACTCGAGGGGAGCGACCCACACGAGTAAAGTATCACTGTATCAAGCATCACTGTATCGAGTATCTCTGTAACCACTGTCTCATAATAGCAGGACTGGATCAAGACTATGATCAAAGTGGGAAACTCCGTCCACTAACAAAACCCCGATCTGATGCAATAGTACTCAAAAAGTGGAACACACCATCCACTAGAACAAATCTGATACCCAATCTGATGCAATAGTCAACATCCGGTCACCCGCCCAAAGTCCGCGGTCACCGCAATAACCCACAACCCACAATTGGGTAAAATAATCAAGATCCGGTCAACCGCCTACTGTCCGCGGTTGCCGCAATAACCCACAACCCAACATCAAGCACAACCTGTCTCTGACCCGAAGGTCCCAGCTACACTATCCAAACCTCTGCTCGAACCCGAGCAACATGACTCAAAAGTCTAAATAAAAGGAGAAAGAAAGCAATCATGGTTTCTCCTAAGTCAAGTCCCAAAGTAGTGTATCAGTAAAAGATGGCCTAACTATATGTCCATACACATATGTCCATACAAGCATGCATTTGTCCTCAAGAAGGATAAAGAAAATAAACCTCATGCCAGAAATTAGCAATGACCATACCTGTCCATGATTTTCGATCCATAATCACTCCTTGGAGTAGAACCTGCACATAACTACATAATCCTATCCCATTGTATAAACCAGCCTCATAAAAGGGTTATATGCTAACATGGCATGATAATTAATCATATAGGGTAACCTTGCCTTAGGTAAGCTTCCACTAATCCTCAACCTAAATGTCTGATTAATACCATCGTCATAATATGAATAATTACTTGCAATTCCATAATCAACATTGTTAAGCTTACCAATCAATCCCAGGTATTGTACCCTACACCTGCATGCAATTCTAACATATAGAGTTAGAGAACGTCCACCGGTTCTCGAACAAAGCACCCACCTGAAAAGCTGACTGTCCAAAGCCCAACAGCTGAAAACACCAGATAACTCTAATCCCTTGCTCCAATAAGTTCAGCACACCCGTAAGTCTCCTGGCACAATACAAAGTCCACTATTACACATACATTCCAAAATCTGCTCTCACACACACATACAACAACAGTCCCAGAAATGCTTAATTTTCACCTGCAGCAAGAGCCCAGAAAATTCCCAGAAAAATATCACCGCGATCCTCGCGTCGATAGCTTCGCAACGGTAGCTTGCACGCCCAAATCTGAGTTCGGTAAGCCAAGATATAAATTCGACAGGGTGGTACACTCACAAGATTTCAGCACAAAAAGACTGTAGCACTGTACACAGAGAAACAGTGATTTTCACCTCTGATGAAATCTCAGAAAAATCCAGGAAAAATACGAGCGCGTTCCTTGCGATCTGTAGATGAAAAAGTTGTATAAGCTCGTTTCCGGCTGACGCTTGTGCGCAAAGATATGGCCAAAACACCTCGATGCTGTCCCACAAAGCCAAACAGAAAATGGGTCACAGTGTTGCCTCGGGATCCGTGCCAAAAACTCGAACACGGGAAAGCGCGATCAATACGAAAGATGAAGCCCTACCTCTTAGGAGTCTGTCGGCGCAAGAATCACAGAAAAAGGATCTCGGGGTAGCCCAGGGGAGCTAAAACACTGTCGCTGCGCCGAAGAAGAACCCAGGAATGCAACGTCGCGCCGCGCCGTAAAATGGGGAACCTCAGGATTCGAGCCTCCTAAAATCTTGAAACTTGGCAGGAAGATCAAGGGTGAAGAGGTGAACAACTTTGCTTAAGGGGGCTCGGGCAGAAGGTGAGAGGGTTGAGAGAAAAAGGCAAAGAAAGGGGCTCGGGTTGCCTTTAAATAGGTGAGGAAAAACATTTGAAGAAATACCCTATGTGTCCCACTTCCGGGCGCCGCAATTTTTCGGGCGGCTACAGTAATGGGCCCGGCCCATTACTGTTCAAGCCCGAAACGCCGTGGGCCGGCCACGTAGCCCACCGCACCGAGACCTTGGGCCCCGCTGCACCCGGCGCACCTGCGCCAGCCAGTGGCGTCGCGCCACGTGGCCCCGGCAAACCGTGCACCGCGCACGTCGCCCCGTGCACCGCGCACGTCGCGGCTGACCCGGCCGTACGGCCACCTGCCCTGCCGTACGGCCACCTGCCCCGGTCACCGACTCCACCAATCGCGTGGACCGGGAGCACAACACCGGACCAAACACCTCACGCCACGTGTCCACCCGGTCTACCGTGCACCCATGCCCACAGTCCGTGGACCTCGCGCCGTGGACCAACCAACGGAACAATGCCAGGCATCCCGCACTGGCGCACGTCGGTGCCGTGGACCGCGCGCCTGCCCGCGCGCCCGGGCGCTGCCCGCGCCCTGCCCGCGCCTTGTGCCGCCGCCTGCCGCCTGCCCGAGGCTGCGCCGCCGCCCGCCGGCGCTGGCCGCCGCCGCCGGCCGCCGCCGGCGATCGCCGGAGACACTGTTCCGGCTGCGTGAACAGTAACCGCAATCTCAAAACTAACAGTAATAGCCCATCTTAACCGTTTTCGCGCGCTGATTCCAAAAACGGTGTCCATTTTGCCAAATTCCACTCCTATAATTTGCCGGAGGCTCCCGCAAACACCAAAAACTGCCAAAACTTCGGGAGCCCGCTTTGGGCATCCGGACTCAGAATTAAGCAAACAAAAAGCCATTCACAAGCGTTTTTCCGCGCTGAATCCAAATCCACCCTCTGTTTGGCCAAATTCCTTTTTCTAAAATTCGGCAAAAGCAGCCGAATGCCAATACAACAACAAAGCTCACAGGGTCCCTTGGCATCCCTTTGATGCACCAGGGCCAGAACACCATCAACAGGTGTTTGCACAGTGGATTCATGGGAAAAAGCTGTAAGGAGTTTAGGGGCCCTACATCCTCCCCCACTAAAAAAAGTTTCGCTCTCCGAAATAAAGAAAACAAACAGACGTACCTCAAATAGAAGTCTCGAATAAGAAAGGGTAGGCATCCCTCATCTCAGTCTCCAGCTAACAAGTAGCCTATCACTCCCCGTGATACTCCTCAGCAACAACAACAGCAACAACCAGTACGGCATAGCCCGATTGCGCAACTCCCTCACCTCATGGAGTCGGAATTCGCAACGGGCGTCCCTCGTACTCCAAACTCTCACAGACCCCAAAAGGAACGAGTCAATCACGGGCGAGGGGTCCCAAAACATAACACTCTTGAGCTGAGACGCAGAAAAAACCTCCAAACTCCAGCAAAAGACTGGGGGAAAGGACACGAACAGCTGAGTAACACGCTCTAAAATCACTCCCAAGAGCCAGCTCAACCAAAGCGACCCGAATCACATCCACACAAACACCTGCACAAAAAAAGGGGCCCAAACAAGCAGGGGTTCACACTCGGTCGCCCTCAAAACTCAACCACCTAAGTGGATTGCTCAGCCGGCAGCCTCTCATCAAAAGGGACCCTCTGGGACACAAACTCAAACTCTGTACCACCAGAATGCCCCACACAGCGCAGCTAAGGAACCGCCAAACTCGACCCCAAAAGCTCTTCCGCTCCATGATACCGCACCACAGTAGCTCAGTCAAGGTGATATTGGATGCTCAACAAAAATCCAATGTAGCTCTTCAGCCCCTAAGGAAGGTATCACAAAAATCGCAAATCCAACTCCCACCCACTGACTAGGTTAGAATCGGCGCTGGGTACCAATCTCATCACCGGTCATCAAGCTTGCTGGCAATATCCGTGTCCAAAAATCTCCTCACCCCAACAATTGAAAGGGCGATCTCGGCCAGTCTAAAATAGCACCATTTTGGACGGCTTTCCACCGCGCCCCCTACGGGTAGAATAAAGAAATCCAGGAAGATTGTCTCTCGAAAGCTAAAAACTAACCACAACGACTTGGCAAAAAAAAGCGTCTTCCCCACGACCTTGTCACACCATCGACAAATGATGCACAAGCTCTAAA
>JAQNDB010004166.1:0-25212 GCA_029204045.2 Tillandsia leiboldiana | reverse complement strand
AAGCAGGCCTGGCCTACGCCCAAGTATATCAATCAAAGCTGGAACTAATAGCGTACTGAAAGGTCATCTGTGGGGATCCAAGATGCCAAACAAACAGCGTTCGTCCTACCACAATACTAATAGTGTGGACTGAAGAAGCGCGGACCGAAGAAACCCACGGTACTCCAAGACACTATGGGGCATCACTATACCTCGCCAATCCATCTCCCAACACTGAAATACTAGCATTGGCGCTTGTATCATCGTCTCATCATCCGCTTGCCAAGCACTCCTGGCACGCCCAGTCCAAGAAGCTCCTTACCTTGACCATAAATATTGATCTCGGCCAATTCCAACTAGTATCCATATTGGCCGGATTCCTATAGCGCCGCCTACGGCTAACACAATGTGACCCAAGAAATAAGCTTCTGAAGCTAAAACTTGTATCTCATTAACTTGGCATACAGTTCATCCACTAGGCATGGTAGCACATCCACAAGTGCTCCTCGTGCTCCAAGTCGCTCTGTGAGTAAATCAAAATATCCTCGGGGAACACCACTCCCAATCCGTCCAAGTACAACTGGACACACAATTCCTCAATCTTGAAGACAACAGGGCATTAATCAATCCACTTGGCCTCACTATAAGCTCATAATGCCCTTACCGGATCCTGAATGCCATCTAGGCAAAGTCCTCGGCTGTCTGATTCCAAGTAGGTACTCGCATCATACCATAACTGCCAGAGTATAGTTCCATCAAAAGGTCCTAGATACCACCCGGACCTGTCTACATCGAACCATAAAAGAACCCTCACAGTCGTGTATCAACGACGTGGCATCACCACCGTGTATCAACGGCGTGGCACTAGGTCAAACAGACCCTCGATCCATCAGATCCTGCAACGGCGCCATCAGCTCTCTCAGCCCTACAGGCGATATCCAACGAGGTGCTGTCGAGGGTGGCGCGGTTCCCCGAACCACGTCAAACACAATCTCTATCTCCCTAACCGGCGGCATCATCAACAGCTCAGGTGAAATCACACCCGGGATCTCGTGGGCACAGGGATATCCTTGAGTCCCGGTGCCGCCGTAAGCACCTCTCACACTGTCTAAAGCCTGTGTGCTCTAACAATCTCCACAACCAAGCCTCCTCTCGTCTGCCTTGCAGAAAATCAAAGTCCTCTCTTTCCGCAGCCCAACATCCTGTGGCACTGCGCCAACCAATCCCAAGCACTGGGTCAAAACGCCGAACTACCACAATTACCAATAAGTCTGCCGGCATAACTCGCGGCCTCAACTGCATTGGACATGATCCACAAGCCTCCTCCACATGCACAACACTAACAGGAACCTGTAACTCTAGTGCACGTGGTAACAAATCTACCTCTAGTCCATGCAGGAATGCAACATGCTCTAACTCCGACTGCTGTGATGAAATCCCACCTGCGACACTCGATCCACTACCGTGGCGCCCTCCAACCGGGCGGCACAGATTCATCCGCTCAAAGCACGTGGTCGTCGCTCAATCTGCCTGAAAATCAAGACTATCCACCTGGGGAGCACGACCTCTGTCTCTGCTCACGCTGGGGCGACAAATGTGGCACTCTGCAGATCACCAATCCATGCTACCAGCCGCGCTACTCTGATAAGATGCTGATGCTGCCATCGGGGTCCACCCAATCTCTGGCGTCTCGGAAACCCGTTATCCTGGAAAAAGAAATCAGAAATGCCTCATCCGACCGATCTGTCCTCCATCACACCGGCGCCAAGCGCCAAAATCATAACTCTCCTATGGCGGCAGATCCCTATCCGAAGGAACTGGCAAGCGCCACGCTCCAGACACAACGCCTACACCAGCGAGGCATCAATAATCCATAACAGAGGGACCAACTAACTGAAAGGTATTTTGGCGCAATCCACTCCCAGCCACACATGTCCTATGCGCCTCGTCCCTCGAACCTGGAGCGCGCAGTTAAGCAACTGCGTAAATCCTCGCACAAGGAGGCTCCTCAATAGTCTCTCCAATACCACCAACCACTATTCTGCCTCCAAAGGCTCTAAGCCAATCCTATGAATCGGGGTGGTTCATCTGCCAATCTGGCTCACTCAAATCAACATGCCCCATAGCTCCACGGTGCCTCGGCTGTGATGACCCGGATCTCCGCAGAGCTTGCAGTGGCGTTGGGGTGGGGTGGCTATTGGAGGCTTACATGGTGTGTGGAGGTGTTTGGGGCAAAATTTGGCTCAAGTGTTGGACTTCGGGGCTTATTTTGGATCACGGGGGTGATCGGAGGACCCCATGGAGGGGTTTAGAGGTGGTTTCGCGCGAATCGGATATTAAATGGGGCTCCGCGCGAATTCGGGCTAAGAATACACTTCCGGGGAGCCTCCGGCAAATTTTAGAGTTGGAAGTTGGCAAAATGGACGTCAAATTCGGATTCAGCGCGCGAAACGGTCAAAATGGACTACCCACTTGTCATTTTTGAGCTCGGGTTACTGTTCACGATGCCGGAACAGTGATTCCGGCGATCGCCGCGGCAGCGGCGGCGGCGGGCAGCGGCGGAGAGCGGCGGCGCGGCCTCGGGCAGGCGGAGAGCGCGGCGGGCAGGTCGCGTGGGCGCGGGCAGTGCGCGCGGGTGCGCGTCCACGCGGCCGTCGTGCACCGAAGCGGGATGCCACTGGCGTGTTCTTATTGGAGGGCTTGCTAGCGCGGTTCTTGGAATTCCTCGGGGTGCACAGTGGACCGGTGGAAGACACGTGGCATCACGTTATTGGTCCGGTGTTTGGGGGTGTCGTGCACCGGGTGCAGCGAGTGTGTGGCTTGGACACGTGGCGTGCGAGGATTGGGCGCGTCACTGTGCGCGTACGGGCGGCAGGCGGCGGGGCAGGCGTGCAGGCGGCAGGCGGCGTGGCAGCGGGCCGGCGGGCGTGGCGGCCACGGCAACGACGTGGCGCACGCGTGCGCCACGTGGCGGCCGCCTATTGGCCGGCGCCAACTGCCCGTTGACCAGGGGTGCGCCACGGGGCGCGTAGGGAGTGGCCGGATCCGCTGTTTCGTGTTGGAGGACACGTGTCGTGCGGAGGAGCGGGTTGACGGCCGTGCGGTCCGACCAGATCCCGTGCGGGACTGGGCCTCCGTGGGCCGCGGCACTGTGTGGGCCCGAATTCGGGGCCCGAAAGATTCGGGCGCCCGAATTCGGGACACAATGGGTATTTTCGGATTTATTTGTTTGAGCCTATAAATACCAACCCGAGCCCCTACTTTTCGAGTTTTTCTCCCTTTTTCGAGCCTCTTCTGCCCGAGCCACCTTAAGGAGATTTGTGTTCACCTCTTGATCCTTGATCTTCCTGCCAAGTCCTAGGATTTTTGGAGCCTCTTCTACCCGAGCCACCTTAAGGAGATTTGTTCAACTCTTGATCCTTGATCTTCCTGCCAAGTCCTAGGATTTTTGGAGCATGCATCCCGAGGTTCTCCATTTACGGCGCGGCGCGACGTTGCATTTCCTGTTTCCTTCTTCAGCGCAGCAGTGATGTTTTAGCTCCCCTGGGCTACCCCGAGGTCCTTTTTCTGTGATTCTTGCGCCGGCTGACTCCTTACAGGTAGGGCTTCAACTTTCATTAGAGCGCGCTTTTCTGTTTCGAGGTTTTGGCACGGATCCCGAGGCATTGTTGTGACCCCCTTTTTCTGTGGTGATTGTTGGGACAGCACGGAGTATTTCGGCCATATCTTCGCGCACGAGCATCACACGGAGACGAGCTTATACAACTTTTTCATCTACGGATCGCAAGTAACGCGATCGTATTTTTCTTGGATTTTTCAGAGATTTATTTCGAGGTGATAATCACTGTTTTCTCAGTGTACTGTGTACAGTTTTTCTTCATAGTTTGTTGATTGGATTACGACCTTGACGAATTTATAACTTGGCTTACCGAACTCTGATTTGGGCGTGCAAGGTACCGTTGCGAAGCTATCGACGCGAGGATCGCCGTGATATTTTTCTGGGGATTTTCTGGGCACTTTCTGCAGGTGATAATTTAACAGTTCTGGGACTGTTGTTGTATGTATTGTAAGCGCATTATTTGGGAGCCTGAGTGTTTTTAGTGGACTTGGTGTTGTGCCAGGAGTGTTGCGGGTGTGCTGACCTTGTTGGAGCAAGGGATTGGAGTTTTGGGTAATTTCAGCTGTACAGACCCGGACAGTTAGCGCTTCAGGTGGGTGGTTGTTGCTTGCCTCTACATCTGACTTACTCACTAAGTTTATTAGAAAACCCCCAATGTTGAGCATATTGATTGAGTATCCTGCATGTTTGACTGTTATAGATGTGAGTCTAGCATCTGAGATTTCTTTGGTGGATATAGCATGTTGGGGATATTACCGGGGCAATACTGCTGTAGGAACATGATCATTGTAGTAATTTATTATTGATAATTGACATGCTACTTTAGCACCCAGATTTTATGAAAATGGATTAAATGGATTAATTGGTGGGACATAATGATTTATCATTGTGCGGGTTTCACTCTGGGGATTTATTATGGATCAGGATCATATACATGTGTAGTTGACTAATGATTTTAGCATGATTGTTATATTTATGTGGATATTATTAATTGTTACACATGTAAAACCTTTATTTGACATATTCTCTCTTTCACATTGCATGAGGACTTTTGCATGCTTATTTGGACATCTAGATAGGCCACTATTTTATTGCTACACTATCATATTGGGATTTGACTTAGGAGAAACCATGATTGCTTTCTTTCTCCTTTTATTTAGACTTTCGAGTCATGTTGCTCGAGTTTGAGCAGAGGTATGGGATAGTGTAGCCGGGACCTGAGGGTCAGTGACAGGGTGTACTTGATGTTGGGTTGTGGGTTATTGCGGCAACCGCGGACAGTAGGCGGTTGACCGGATCTTGATTATTTTACCCAATTGCGGGTTGTGGGTTATTGCGGTGACCGCGGACTTTGGGCGATTGACCGGATGTTTACTATTGCATCTGATTGGGTATCAGTTTTTTCTAGTGGATGGTGTTTCCCACTTTTGAGTACTATTGCATTTGATTGGGGATTGAGGTTTCATTAGTGGACGGAGTTTCCCACTTTGATCATAGTCATGATCCAGTCCTGCTATTATGAGACAGTGGTTACAGAGATACTTGATACAGTGATACTTTACTCGTGTGGGTCGCTCCCCTCGAGTGCCACTCCGGAGTAGGCTTTAGACCGTGTTGGGTTCCGGTCATTTGGACAGTGGAGATACTGAGTTCTTGAGTTCGACAGCAGAGCAGGCAGTACCAGTTTTACTGGTGGCACTAGATTGGGTCTAGTTGGTCAGATACTGTTTTCTGATGCATTCATACCGTCATTTCCTTCGGTATTGCATTTAGAGGCATACTTGTTGTGGTTTCCCCTTTTATTCTGTAGTTCTGTTTACGGTTTTACCACTTGCCCTTTTCTTGCCTCTAGTAGACTTAGTGGGTACGCCAGAGCTTGAGGCTTTACCCACAGGGGGAGGCTACTGGTTTACTAGTGGTTCTCACCCCCATTGTTGTTGTTTCCCCTTTTTCTCCCCCCTGTTTTGCAGTGTCCTCTTCGGGAGTTGCTGATCTTCGATCGTTGTTCGAGGCGAGGGAGTCACGAGCTAGATCTTTACCACCCGAGGAGTGTAGTTGTATCCCCTGGTTGGAGATTCCTGGTAGCTGTTGGCTGGTTTTACTGTTTTATTTGGAGGGAGATCTTTTGTATTTGGAGAGACTGATGTTGAGACTGATGTACTATAGTTTTAGTTTAGCTCCTTTTATAGTTGAGAGATGCTGTACTGAGGACATTGTATGATGATTATCTGTATTTGAGAAGATGGATATTGTACTTTATTTCATACTGTTCAGTGATTGGATTTTATTTTACAGCATTTCATTTCTGCTCTGATATTTGTGTAGCTATAGTACTATCTTTTGCAGGTTAGACGATTCGCCTATGCAGGTTTTAGCATAGGTGGCGGATCTGTTGGCGAGCCCGGGTCGCAGTTTCGACCCCGGGGCGTGACAGATTAGGTTGGTATCAGAGCTTAGGGATAGGTCAGTTGGGACCGTAGGAACCCTAGGCTTATGGTTGGACCCTAGGATGACTTCGAGAGAGTCGTGATTTTTTTAGCGAGAGCCTGATTGAGTTTTATACCTCTCCCGAGTGATGGGATGGGTGATTGGCATGTTTATTCTCCTAAGCAATTATGTTGGCTGCAGACAACATAATGCGGCGGAACGGTTGACATGCTCTAGACTCTCGCGGGATTGGGTCGAGTTTTGTCTTGTGCTGTGGTGCAGTTGGTCGTGGTGAGCGATGTCTCCCCGACGCGTTGTGTGGATTGGTGTGCACTCGTCGCAGCGGTGGAGCTTGAGCAGATTGTTTTGGGGCCGGATATCCGGATTGAGGTTAGAGAGCTTCAGGCCCCGATGGCAGGATTGTCAGAGGTATACCAGCGACAGAGTGAGCCGCTGGTCTGGGTGACACAGTTGTCGGAGCAGTGGGCAGCCCGACAGTGTCTTTCTTCTGAGACCACCTGGTTACAGTATTCTCAGCGGCAGTGATTTCTGAGGCGCCGATGGAGCGAGTGGCCCCTCCGGGCTAATGTTTTGTGTTGCAGCACCGAGGCGGGGTGGATTGCTGATAGTGGATGAGTTGTGGGACATCATTGATGGATGGACCCGGTTTTGGCAGATGAACCACCCCGATTTATGGATTTGAGTGGAGCCTTTGGAGGCAGAATCGTGGTTGGTGGTGATGGAGTGATCAATTGAGGGTCCCCCTGTGCTGGGGAGTTGAGACAGTTGTTGAGCTGTACGCTCCAGGTTTCGAGGGACGAGGCGCGTAGGATGTGTGCGACTGGGAGTGGATTGCGCCAGAATACCCTTTTTGTTTATCTGATCCCTCTGCTTTGGATTTTGGATTTTGGATGCCTCAATGGTGTAGGCATTATGTATGGAGCGTACTGTTGCAGTTCCTTTGGATAGAGATCTGCCGCCAGAGGCGAGTTCTGGATAGAGGCGCCTGACGCTAAGTGTTGGAGGACAGATCGGCTGGCAGAGGCACTTTCATTTTCCTTTCCTAGATGGTGGACATCCTTGTGGACGGATTATGTAAAGCTTACCCAAAGGAAGGTTACCCTTTGTGATTGATAACATTCGTGTTTGGGGTACAATAGATGTGCTTGAGAGGTGAGCTAAGGATAATTGAATGAGGGATTGCATGAATCAATTGTGTTTTGTCATATGACGGTTGCCATAATGGATTTTCTGAGATGTTAGGGGTCGGGTGGACCCCGATGGCAACATCAGTATCTTTATCAGAGTAGCGCAGCGGAAGCGTGGATTGGTTGTCTGCGGAGGGCCTTATTTGTCGCCTCAGTGTGAGCAAAGGCAGAGATCGTGCTCTTTGTGGATAGTCTTGATTTTCAGGCAGACTGAGCGACGACCACTTGCGTCAAGCGGATGAGACTGTGCTGCCTGGGTAGAGGGTGCCTAGGCAGTGGATCGGGTCGTCGCAGGTGTGATTTCATCACAGCAGTCGAAGTTAGAGCATGTTGCATTCCTGCATGGACTAGAGGCAGATTTGTTACCACATGCACTAGAGGTACATGTTCCTGTTGGGATGATCCAGTGCAGTTGAGACCTCGAGTGGTATCGCCAGACTTATTGGTAGTTGTACCTGGTCAGTGTTTGACCCAGTGCGTGGGATTGGTTGGCACAGTGCCACATGGTGTATGACTGCGGAGAGAGAAAGTTATGATCTTCTGCAAGCAGACATTAGAGACTTGTTCATTGAGACAGTCAGAGCGCACAGGTTGTAGCGACTATGCGCGAGGTGTCTACGGCGGCACCGGGGCGCGAGGATATCCCCGTTATCGTGAGATCCCGGATGTGATTCCACCGGAGCTGATAATGATGCCGCCGGTTAGGGAGATTGAGATTGCGATTGACGTGGTTCAGGGAACCACGCCAACCCCGATAGCACCTCATTAGATATCACCTGTAGAGCTGAGAGAGCTGATGGCGCAGTCGCAGGATCTGATGGATCGAGGGTCTGTTCGATCTAGTGCCACGTCGTTGGCACAGGACAGTGAGGGTCCTTGTGTGGGGCGACCGCAGGCAGGTCTGGATATTATTTAGGACCTTTTGATAGAGTTATACCCCGACAGTGGTCTGCTTAGGATGCAGGTATCTTTTGGGATCATACAGTGGTGTATCCCGCCAAGATGGTGTTCAGGACCCGGTAGGGGCATTATGAGTACAGTGAGGACAAATGGAATGACTAATGCCCTGTCGTCTTTAAGATCTGAGGAATTGGGTATTCTTGCTGCACTTGGAAGAATTATTTGAGATATTCTTCTGTGATATTTTGATTTTACCCCATCTCTGTATGGTTTAGAGCTGGTGGAGTACTTGTAGATGGTGTAACAAGGTCTGTGAGGAAGAAGCTGTAAGCCAAGTTGTTGTGGTACAAGTTGTAGCTTCGAGAGCATATCTTCTTGGATCACTTAGTTTAGCCATAAGAGGCGGTGGTGGAAATCCGGCCAAAATGGACGCTATGCGAGGATGGCTGAGACCAGCAGTTTTTTTTTGTTTTGTTTTGTTGAGGTGAGGAGCTTGTGAGCCGGATAGTGCCAGCAGAGCTTGACGAATTGGTGATGAGATTGATACCAGCCCTGATTTTAGCATCACCAATGTTGGGAGATGGATTTGTGATATACAGTGATGCCTCCCATAGTAGCTATGAAGTTACAGTTGGATTTGTGGCAAGCATCCAATATCACCCCGATAGGGCCACTGTGGTGGCGGATACCTGGAGCAGAAAAGCTGTCAGAGGTCGAGTTTGATGATGCCATAGCTGGCGCTGTGTGGACTGTCGAGGCAAACGGGGGCGTATGGCGGTGTCACTGAGGATTCTTTGGATGATAGACCGCGGCTGATTGGTTCCCTCGGATGGTCAAGAATTGGGAGCGACCGGGCGAGGACCCCCTCCAGATACCCTTTTTCGAGCCTGGAGGATTGGAATTACCGGCTGCAAGGGTACTGGATCTTCTCGAAGATTGATCTACGATCTGGTTCTTTCAACTGCTTATAGTTGTGTGCTGATGCCCGAGAGTTGGGGAGGTGTTGCTACACCCTGATGGTTTTGGATTAGAGATCAGAGTTTACGTGATCAGTTGGAGGACTTATATTGCGTACCTCGGCAGTACAGAGGTATTTGGATCGAGCTAGTATGCCGATGGACTTGTAGATGGATTATCTGAGGCCCTGGGAGGAGCGGAGGTTGGTACCGATGCAGATTACTTGGTAGTTCGAGCGGTTAGCCCTGCTGTACTCGGTTGAGTTGGTACGGTTTTTCTGGAGTGCCCGCCTTTATTTTGTTCTAGTTAGAGACCCGAGGACGGTATCGCGTCTTTGGAGGAGGTATTTGTCAGCCCTGGGAGCATGAGTGGTGGATGATTGGATATATACCCCCCTTTATTTGGTTGAGTTTCCGTGTTGAGGAACGACTTTAGTTTCGAGGACGAAACTTTCTTTTAGTGGGGGAGGATGTGATGACCCGGATCTCCGCAGAGCTGTTGCAGTGCGTTGGGGTGGCTATTGGAGGCCTACATGGTGTGTTGGAGGTGTTTGGGGCATAATTTGGCTCAAGTGTTGGACTTCGGGCTTATTTGGAGATCACGTGGGTGATCGGAGGACCCCATGGAGGGTTTAGAGGTGGTTTCGCGCGAATCGGATATTAAAATGGGGCTTCGCGCGAAATTCGGGCTAAGAATACACTTCCGGGAGCCTCCGGCAAATTTTAGAGTTGGAATTTGGCAAAATGGACGTCAAATTCGGATTCAGCGCGCGAAAACGGTCAAAATGGACTACCCACTTGTCATTTTTGAGCTCGGGTTACTGTTCACTGCCGGAACAGTGATTCCGGCGATCGCCGGCGGCAGCGGCGGCGGCGGGCAGCGGCGGAGAGCGGCGGCGCGGCCTCGGGCAGGCGGAGAGCGGCGGCGGGCAGGGCGCGTGGGCGCGGGCAGGGCGCGCGGGTGCGCGGTCCACGCGGCCGTCGTGCACCGAAGCGGGATGCCACGTGGCGTGTTCTTATTGGAGGGCTTGCTAGGCGCGGTTCTTGGAATTCCTCGGGGTGCACAGTGGACCGGTGGAAGACACGTGGCATCACGTTATTGGTCCGGTGTTTGGGGGTGTCGTGCACCGGGTGCAGCGAGTGTGTGGCTTGGACACGTGGCGTGCGAGGATTGGGCGCGTCACTGTGCGCGTACGGGCGGCAGGCGGCGGGGCAGGCGTGCAGGCGGCAGGCGGCGTGGCAGCAGGCCGGCGGGCGTGGCGGCCACGGCAACGACGTGGCGCACGCGTGCGCCACGTGGCGGCCGCCTATTGGCCAGCGCCAACTGCCCGTTGACCAGGGGTGCGCCACGCGGCGCGTAGGGAATGGCCGGATCCGCTGTTTCGTGTTGGAGGACACGTGTCGTGCGGAGGAGCGGGTTGGACGGCCGTGCGGTCCGACCAGGATCCCGTGCGGGACTGGGCCTCCGTGGGCCGCGGCACTGTGTGGGCCCGAATTCGGGGCCCGAAAGATTCGGGCGCCCGAATTCGGGACACAATGGGTATTTTCGGATTTGTTTGTTTGAGCCTATAAATACCAACCCGAGCCCCTTCTTTTCGAGTTTTTCTCCCTTTTTCGAGCCTCTTCTGCCCGAGCCACCTTAAGGAGGATTTGTTCACCTCTTGATCCTTGATCTTCCTGCCAAGTCCTAGGATTTTTGGAGCCTCTTCTGCCCGAGCCACCTTAAGGAGATTTGTTCACCTCTTGATCCTTGATCTTCCTGCCAAGTCCTAGGATTTTTGGAGCACTGCATCCCGAGGTTCTCTATTTTACGGCGCGGCGCGACGTTGCATTTCCTGTCTCCTTATTCAGCGCAGCAGTGATTTTTTAGCTCCCCTGGGCTACCCCGAGGTCCTTTTTCTGTGATTCTTGCACCGACTGACTCCTTACAGGTAGGGCTTCAACTTTCATTTTAGAGCGCGCTTTTCTGTTTCGAGGTTTTGGCACGGATCCCGAGGCATTGTTGTGACCCCTTTTTCTGTGGTGATTGTTGGGACAGCACGGAGTATTTCAGCCATATCTTCGCGCACGAGCAGTCACACGGAGACGAGCTTATACAACTTTTTCATCTACGGATCGCAAGGAACGCGATTCGTATTTTTCTTGGATTTTTCAGAGATTTATTTCGAGGTGATAATCACTGTTTTCTCAGTGTACTGTGTACAGTTTTTCTTCACAGTTTGTTGATTGGATTACCACCTTGACGAATTTATAACTTGGCTTACCGAACTCTGATTTGGGCGTGCAAGGTACCGTTCCGAAGCTATCGACGCGAGGATCGCCTGATATTTTTCTGGGGATTTTCTGGGCACTTTCTGCAGGTGATAATTTAACAGTTCTGGGACTGTTGTTGTATGTATTTGTAAGCGCATTATTTGGGAGCCTGAGTGTTTTTAGTGGACTTGGTGTTGTGCCAGGAGTGTTGCGGGTGTGCTGACCTTGTTGGAGCAAGGGATTGGAGTTTTGGGTATTTTCAGTGTACGGACCCGGACAGTTAGCGCTTCAGGTGGGTGGTTGTTGCTTGCCTCTACATCTGACTTACTCACTAAGTTTATTAGAAAACCCCCAATGTTGAGCATATTGATTGAGTATCCTGCATGTTTGACTGTTATAGATGTGAGCCTAGCATCTGAGATTTCTTTGGTGGATATAGCATGTTGGGGATATTACCGGGGCAATACTGCTGTAGGAACATGATCATTGGAGTAATTTATTATTGATAATTGACATGCTACTTTAGCACCCAGATTTTATGAAAATGGATTAAATGGATTAATTGGTGGGACATAATGATTTATCATTGTGCGGGTTTCACTCTGGGGATTTATTATGGATCAGGGATCATATACATGTGTAGTTGACTAATGATTTTAGCATGATTGTTATATTTATGTGGATATTATTAATTGTTACACATGTAAAACCTTTATTTGACATATTCTCTCTTTCACATTGCATGAGGACTTTTGCATGCTTATTTGGACATCTAGATAGGCCACTATTTTATTGCTACACTATCATATTGGGATTTGACTTAGGAGAAACCATGATTGCTTTCTTTCTCCTTTTATTTAGACTTTCGAGTCATGTTGCTCGAGTTTGAGCAGAGGTATGGGATAGTGTAGCCGGGACCTGAGGGTCAGTGACAGGGTGTACTTGATGTTGGGTTGTGGGTTATTGCGGCAACCGTGGACAGTAGGCGGTTGACCGGATCTTGATTATTTTACCCAATTGCGGGTTGTGGGTTATTGCGGTGACCGCGGACTTTGGGCGGTTGACAGGATGTTTACTATTGCATCAGATTGGGTATCAGTTTTCTCTAGTGGATGGTGTTTCCCACTTTTGAGTACTATTGCATTTGATTGGGGATTGAGGTTTCATTAGTGGACGGAGTTTCCCACTTTGATCATAGTCATGATCCAGTCCTGCTATTATGAGACAGTGGTTACAGAGATACTTGATACAGTGATACTTTACTCGTGTGGGTCGCTCCCCTTGAGTGCCACTCCGGAGTAGGCTTTAGACCGTGTTGGGTTCCGGTCATTTGGACAGTGGAGATACTGAGTTCTTGAGTTCGACAGCAGAGCAGGCAGTACCAGTTTTACTGGTGGCACTAGATTGGGTCTAGTTGGTCAGATACTGTTTTCTGATGCATTCATACCGTCATTTCCTTCGGTATTGCATTTAGAGGCATACTTGTTGTGGTTTCCCCTTTTATTCTGTAGTTCTGTTTACGGTTTTACCACTTGCCCTTTTCTTGCCTCTAGTAGACTTAGTGGGTACGCCAGAGCTTGAGGCTTTACCCACAGGGGGAGGCTACTGGTTTACTAGTGGTTCTCACCCCCATTGTTGTTGTTTCCCCTTTTTCTCCCCCCTGTTTTGCAGTGTCCTCTTCGGGAGTTGCTGATCTTCGATCGTTGTTCGAGGCGAGGGAGTCACGAGCTAGATCTTTACCACCCGAGGAGTGTAGCTGTATCCCCTGGTTGGAGATTCCTGGTAGCTGTTGGCTGGTTTTACTGTTTTATTTGGAGGGAGATCTTTTGTATTTGGAGAGACTGATGTTGAGACTGATGTACTATAGTTTTAGTTTAGCTCCTTTTATAGTTGAGAGATGCTGTACTGAGGACATTGTATGATGATTATCTGTATTTGAGAAGATGGATATTGTACTTTATTTCATACTGTTCAGTGATTGGATTTTATTTTACAGCATTTCATTTCCGCTTTGATATTTGTGTAGCTATAGTACTATCTTTTGCAGGTTAGACGCTTCGCCTCTGCGGGTTTTAGCATAGGTGGCGGATCTGTTGGCGAGCCCGGGTCGCAGTTTCGACCCCGGGGCGTGACATCGGCACTAAACGTTGGCACAGAGGGGGCTACTCACTCCATCGGTGCCACAGCAATCCCCGCCCCTGAGGATACTGCAACCGGGTGGTCTCAGAAGGAAGCACTGTCGAGCTGCCCGCTGCTCCGACAACTGTGTCACTAAAACTAGCTGCTCGCTCACTCTGCCGCTAATAAGCCTCTGACAATCCTGTCATCTGGGTCCGGAGTTCTCTGACCTCAATCCAGGTATCCGGCCCAAAACCCACCGCTCAAGCTCAACTGCTATGACAGGATGCACACGAGTCAACACCCAGCGTCGGGGAGACACCGCTCGCCACGACGAAACCACAAAACAGCACACAACAGCGCTCGACCCAATCCAGCGAAAGTCTAAAGCATGTCACCCGTTCCATAGCATTATGTTGTCTGCAGCCAATATAATCACTTAGGAGAATAAACATGCTAATCACTCTTCCCGTCCCTTGGGAGAGGTATAAAACTCAATCAGGACTCTCGCTATAAATCACGACTCTCACGAAGTAATCCAAGGGTCAAATCATAAGCCTAGGGTTTCTAAGTCCACCATGACCTACAACCTAGGCTCTGATAGCAACCTAATCTGTCACGCCCCGAGGTCGAAACTGCGACCCGGGCTCGCCAACAGATCCGCCACCTATGCCAAACTCCGCATAGGCGAAGCATCCTACCTGCAAGAAAAGTACTACAGCTAACAGATATCAGAGCTATAAATGAAAATCTGCTGTAAAACTAAAATCAACCACTGTACAACTAGAAATAATACAACAATGTCCATCTCCCAAAAATGATAATCATACAATATCCTCATATACAAAACTCACAACTCAACAGGGAGGTATGTCCAATAAATACATCAATGTACAGGCTCTCAGTACATATCATGTCCTCACTACATGAGTCTCTCAAAAGAGAAAAACAAAATAGCCAATCTACTGCAGGTCTCCTCTGAAGGGGGTACCGCTACTCTCCAACGACGGGTAGGGATCTAGCTCGCGACTCTCTCGCCTCGATCAACAACCGCAGAATCAGCAACACCCGCTAAGACTCTGCAAAAAAAAGGAGAGGAAGGAAAAAGGAGGGGGAAAACCCCCAAAGGGTGTGAGAACTACACCAAAAAGGGAGTTCTCAGTGGGTACCACCGCCAGACTCGACGGTCTGCCCACTAAGTCCTCAAGAGACATAAACTAACCAAAGCCGTGAGAACTGAACAAGAACGCTGATGACACTCAACAGCTACCATGCCTTTATCTAAATGCTCAAAAGGGGAGAACCAAAGAATGGTATGCAACCACTAGCACATGAAGTGCACAATCGACCCAATCGAGCTGACTGCCACATCTGGTCCAGTCAAACCTGCGCCCACCTACAACCACCTCCCGCTGACGGGCAGGAATTACGTAGGGCGTCCAAACGGACTAATTCGCTATCGAATAGTGGCTCATGCAGGCTATAGTCGAAATCCACGCTCCCTCTCAGAACGGATAGACTCAACATGCTCAACCTCACACACAACGGTCAAAGTACTCTCAACGACACGGGACCACTGTCAAACCAAACGGCTCCCAACAACAATAGCACTGGTCTAAACACAGCCACCAGACTCCACTCGGCCCCCCGGCACGAACGCAACAATAAGGTAAATACCGTTAGTAACCCAATCTAGTGTCACCAGTAAAACTGGTACTGCCTGCTCAGCGGAATCTGCACACATGGCTCGAAACCGCGGGATCAGCACACAAGGCTCGAAATCCCAAGGGACCAGCACACAAGGCTCGAAATCCCAAAAAGATGGACCGGTACCCGTCACGGTCAAAAGCCTACTCCGGAGCGGCACTCGAGGGGAGCGACCCACACGAGTAAAGTATCTCTGTAACAAGTATCTCTGTATAGCAGGACTTTGATCACGGCTCTGATCAAAGTGGGAAAACCCAACCACTAAAGAAAGACCCGACCTCAATCGGATGCAACTAAACAATAAGTGGGAAACTCCATCCACTAGAGAAAACTGACACCCAATCTGATGCATAAGTAAATATCCGGTCAACCGCCCAATATCTGCGGTCCCCGCAAAACCCCACAAACTAATCCAACCTGTCCCAGACACAAAGTCCCGACCCCTGCTCGAACCCGAGCAACACTGACCATCTGACCAACAAAGAAGGAGAAAGGAAAATCATGGTTTCTCCTAAGTCAAGTTCCAATATGTAGTGTAGCAGTAAAAGATGGCCTAACTACATGTCCAAACAAGCATGCAAATGTCCCTAAGGAAATGAAAGGGGGTAAAGCATATAGTAGATCCTCTAGGAATAAACAACATGCCGGAATCCCTAAAGAACTACACTTGTCCACAATCTAGGGTCCATCAAAAGAATGATCAGAATAATACCCGCACATAGATATAGCCCCTACTCCATCGAGTAATCATATCATAAAAGACTATGTGCAACCTGGCATGCTAAAAGATCATTACTAAAGTATATCAATCTGTATGATCTAGGCCATTCCTCAAGCTTTTCATCTCAATGCTAAATATTGGTTGTACATTAAATATGCATGCTATCAGTCATAGAGGGGTGACATTCCCACAAGTGCACTTACATTCACCCTAACATAAAAGCCTTATCATTCCTTACATAGTTACCAATATTAAGCTTACCCACCTGAAGTGCTCAATCCAAGGCAAACCTGGGGTCGGTGAAGAGTGTGGCCACTTGCTAACCATATCTGCAGAACCCGTATCCACGGTACATGTCGCGCAAACCTCGGCTCCTTGCAGTGCTCCAAAAACACTCGCGAACCTTCCTGGGTACAACAAAAGGTCCAAAATTACACTTTATGCTAAAAATATCCAAGTATACACCATCTACTGAAACCAGTCCCGAAGATGTGCAATTTTCACCTACCGAACGGACTATGAAAAATCCAAAAAAAATACTGTCGCGATCGTCGCGTCGAGCCCTTCAAAACGAGTATATTCACGTTAAAATCCGAGTCACGGAGGCCGAGTTAAAAATTCCACAACGCGGTGAGCACGAAACTCCACAACATACACAACTGTAATACTCTGCACAGTAAAGGGAAAGAAGTATACCTTCGGGCAAATCTCAAAAAATTCCCCGAAAAATACGATGGCAATCCTTGCGACGCATAGATGCAAAAAGTGTATAGGCACGTCTCAATCCGATGCCCGGGTGTGGAGATAAAATTCCGGCAAGGGGCTGCTGTCCAAAAACTCCACCAGCAAAATAGTGGCTTAGAAATGTCTCAAAAACCGTGCCAAGAACTCTGAATCCAGCAAGGCGGTCAACAAGGAAATCGAAGGCGTACCTCTCGGGAATCCAACGCCATGAAAATCGTCCAAAAATACTGTCGGAGTAGGTCTGTGGACCCCTCAGACCGAACTGCAACGATAACGAGCCTCCGACGAAAGATCGTCGCTCTGTGCTACGATGCCGAAGTCGTCGATGCCGCGGCTTCCAAAAATTCCGGGCTTCCGCCAAAAGATGCGCCACACGAGGAGCTCCAACTTTGCTGAAGGGTCCAAGGGCAGAGGAGTTCGGGGAAAACCCCAAACTCGGGGTGAAAGAGGGGCTTAAATAGGCCCAGCCCGAAAAATTCCAAATTTGGACTTTTGGGCCCAAATACGGGCGCCCGGAACTATCGGGCCGCTACAGTGTTGGGCCCGGCCCAACACTGTGCGCGCCCGAAAGCTCCAGAGCCCGCCACGTGTCCCGCCGACACTACCCGCGCCCGGCGCACGCGCGCCCGTCAACCGCACAGCGCCGCGTGTCCCGACACGCGGGCGGGGGGTGGCTGCGCCCGGCTAATTGCGGGGCGCCACGTGGCTCCCCCACGTCGCCCCCAACCGCCTGTCTGTACGGCCACCTGCCCCCGCCGCTGCGTGGACCGCGCGCACAAAGACCCGCTAACCACGAGCCGCCACGTGGCCACCCCTCGGTCCACCGTACACCCGCGCCAAATCCGTGGACCGCGCCTGCTGCGCCGGCCAACAGGAAGCCGCCACGTGGCCAGCGCCCGGGTGCACGCCTTCGCGGTGGACCGAGCGGTTGCGCCACCGCCCGCCGCCGCGCTCCGCCGCCAGCCGCCGTCGCCGGCGCCTCTCCGGCCGCCGGAACAGTGCCCAAACACCTTGAAATCCTCGTTTTCTCCTCCGGGCTCCAAAAAATACAAGTAAATAGTCCATTTTTACCGTTTTCGCGCGCTGAGTCCAAATCCGGTGTCTGTTTTTCCAAATTCCATTCCTAAAAATTGCCGAAGGCATCCGGAAAGGAGTTTTTGATCCAAATTTCGCGCTGAGTCTAAATTTGATATTCGTTTTGCACGAAACCACTTCTAAACATTCGACGGGGTCCCCCGATTACCCACGTGATCCATTTTAAGTCCTGAATCCACCAGTCATGTCCAATTGCCGCACAAACACTGCCGACACGCCACATAGGCCTCCAAAATCTGCTGGTCACTCTATAGAAGCCCTGCAGAGATCCGGGTCACCACAGGGTAAGCCGCCGAGAGAAGCGAAATACACCACTTGATCAACTGAGGCATAAGATAGTATAACTGCTGAAATGAAATGCAGATAATAAACAATTGAAGTAAAGTAAAGTACTCTACTACTATCATGCCTCTATACTCAAGTACAAGGTGATAATGATATGAATCTATCATGCTATCATAATGTCCAACTACTATGAGTGTATCATCTATGTGATGTCCATTGTCCAGTTTACTATCATGTATGTCCAACTACCATGAATGTATCATCTATGTGATGTCCAATGTCAAATTTACTATCATGTTTGTCCAACTACCACGAATGTATCATCTGTGTGATGTCCAATGTCAAGTTTAGTTAACTTCAATCATTCTCTCTTGAAGACTTTCTTTGAGTCTAAGCTTAAGCCACGCCTCATGGTCCCGTGGTGGCACCCCCCGACGGAGCTATGCCTATCCAATAGCGTCCCAATTGGCACCCAATCCCGCACGGCGATCATGATGTCGGAAATGGCCAACTCCAGAGTGCCGGCTTGGAGGGAGCGACCCTACCAAGCATGTGTGAATAAGCACAAACGGCAAGCAAGCAAGTCTCGATCATCGTGTCTAAAATACGGAATAGTATCATCGACCTTTAGGTCGGAGTATAGTATCATAGTGTCAATGTTTCATATACAATATTAGCATTATCTTGCATAATGAAAAGAGTAAAAGCATTCACAAGTTGTCCTCATGTCTCAAGCATGGAATCTCACAATTTCATCTTGATTGTACAAGTTTAGAAGTTTACTATTTGTATCTCACTACACTAGATGGCACTAATGTCATAATGTCCATTTGTACATGACCATATGCATAACATGTTCCAATAATTCGAATACATGTATAGATGTTCACTATTCATATCCAAAAGTTTAAGTTCACGATAATTCCTATTCAAACCCCCCTTAAAGTGTCCATGCCCATACAATGTTTATCTCTACTACATAGAGTATGAAATTTTCTACAAATGAAAGGGTTCAATGCATGATCCTGTGTTGATGATAGACTGAAGATCAATCTTTGAGTACACCCTTGATCCTTGGAGTTGATCAAACAAATCATCAATCCTCGGCAATGGATACTTGTTCTTAATCGTGACCTTGTTGAGTTCACGATAGTCCAAGCAAAGCAAAAGTGATCCATCCTTTTTCTTGACGAACAAAATTGGCGCTCCCCACGGTGCGGCACTCTGTCGAATAAAGCCTTTTTCCAACAAGTCTTGAAGCTGCGCCTTGAGCTCCTCAACTCCGCCGGTGCCATCCTATATGGTGCCTTCGAGATTGAGGTAGTTTCCAGAAGTCAGATCTACGACAAACTTGTTCTCTCTGTCCAGCGGCATCCCCGATAGCTCTGCCGGGAAGACATTAGAACACTCCCCGCACAATCGGGAAATTCTCAACTTAAGGAGTCTCACTACTCCTATCCACAACAGTAGCCAAGTGGACAACACAGCCACACCTAATCAATTTTTTAGCATGTGTGGAAGAAATAGTCATCGCAAACAACAAACTCTTGCAACCTCTAAACACAAACTCCTCTTGTCCCTGCTCCCAGAACGTCACAAGTCGGCTCTCACAATCAGTAGTAGCATGATACCTCGTGAGTCAATCGGTGCCCAAAACCACATCAAACTCTCCAAGTCCATGGCAATACTTTCAAACGTCCAAAGTATGGTTGAGAACTAAAACTCGTCCCGGATGCAAGGTAGGAACTAACTCAATGCTATGCAACTCGGAAAACAGCAGGTCAATGAATGAATGCGATGCACCGTTATCAAATAAAGCTCGAATTCGAATACTATTAATCAAAATGATGCCTGCAACGACGTCCTCTGCTACTGACGCCTCCGCTGCCTACGCCGCATACATGGGCACTCTCGGAGCCTACCGTGGCACCTCGTACTGCCACGACACCGGTGGTAGTCCTGACTGGGCCTTGCTACCACCCAAAATGCTATAGTCGGGTTAAGAGATTTAGTCCTATTATATCATATATATGTAGAACTATTTCAATTTCCGGGGGTGTCACAGGTAGTGTGCTGGCTGAGAGCGACGCCGGTTGTGGAGTTTGCGAGTTCCGGTAGTGCGAAGAGATAGAGAGGTTGTGCCGCGCCGCTTCTGTTTCTTCCCAGGTTGGAGAGCTTACCAGGTGGGTTGGATTTCTTCCAAAAGCAGCAAGTTCCCTCCTATGTCTATTTGATAGATGTTTTGCATGCTAGTTGTAGCACTTTTTTATCTGTTAGTGATTGGTATAATTTTGGAACTTCGATTAGCACCCCAGACATATGTGGCATGTTTGAGACCCTGGACACTAGAAAGCTCTTAACATTGGTTTGTTAACCTATTTTAGACTCTCTACACTTTGGTTGCATTCCTCCAGACTTAGTGGTTTTTCCTCGCCCCTGGCAGTGGTTTGAATGGTTGGGGTAGTGTAGGAAGCATGTTGCGCTCGTGCCTGGGGGCAGAGTGGAGTCTGTTAGCTGAGGACAGGCTATGTTCTAGTGTCGTGAGCCCTTCGGGTTGATGGTGGTCCCGGGCCGTTGAGTGCGTCTGGGGTCTCACTGCTCCTATCCACAACAGTAGCTAAGCAACACAACCACTCCTAACCAATTGTTTCGCTCTGGTGGAAGAGATAGTCATCGCAAATAGCGAACTCTTGCAACCTCTGAACACAAATTCCTCTTGTCCCAGTTCACGGAATGTCACAACTCGACTCTCACAGTCAATAGTAGCATGATACCTCGTGAGGCAATCCATGCCTATAACCACATCGAACTCTCCAAGTCGATCGAGGATCAACAAATGTAGTACACTGAACTGTAGCAAATTGCGAAGTTCGAGTGTGTGGAGGGTTGAATGATACCCTTAGAATGTTTTTGTAAGCTTCCGGAAGGTTCTAGAAGGTTTCCGGAGAGTTTGGGCACAAATCGGAAATTTTCGAAAATTTTGATTTTTTGGGGTTTTTGGCTTCGGGATCCGGATCGGATAGGCGCAATCCGGATCGTCCGCGCGAAACTGGAAATTCCACGTTCGGGATCCGGATCGGATAGGGCAATCCGGATCGTGCAGGTCTGGACAGCACAGTAAGAAACGAAATAACGTTTCTTGCAAGGGGCTTTTTGACTTTTGTTGCTTGAGGGTTTTTTTTAACCCTCGTCACCTCTCTTTTCCTCTCATTTGGAGAGGGCAAGAGAAAGTGCTAGAGAGAGAAAGGGAGAGGAAGAGATCTTGGATTTCCTTCTCCAACACCTCTCTCTACTTGGGTTCTTCTTCAACCTCCCCTTCTCCACCATTGAAGCTTGCTACAAGAGCTTGGAGGAAGGCTAGCACTTGGAGAAGAAGGAAGTTTGGAGCTTTTGTGCCTATCCTTTGCTTTTCCAAGGTGGGATTCAAGCTCAAAGAGGTTTAGAATACTTCTATTTCATTTCTTTTGGGATTTTTGAAGGAAAACCTAGCTTTTGGAAAACTAGGGTTTACTTTAGGGCTTTTTGACCTATAGCTTTTGGGGTGGAATTGATGGGTGTAGAACACTCTTGTGGGTTGGTTTTGAAACTTTTCTTGTTTGGATTTCAAGATTTAGCAAGATTTCTCAACCCAAGGTATTTTTTCCACCTATTTTCCTTATAATTTTAAGGGATTTTGTGATTAGGGTTTTGTGATGTTTTAACCCTTTGGAAACTTCTCTTAGGGCATAAGAGGAAGTGTGGGCTTCTTGGTAAGGATCCTTCATAAGGATTTGGCAACCTTCCGGTGGGTCTGACGTCACCGAAATGGGTGAACTCCCCCTATGTCTTCTATAGACTTTTAGGGCATCATTGTTATATTAAATATGCATCGTTTGATTTATCATGATTTATGATCATGCATTTGAACCACTTCATGTGTAGAAAAATTCATACTCTATGTAGTAGAGGTAAACATTGTAGGTGCATGGGCACTTTGAGGGGGGATTGAATAGGAATTTTCGTGAACTTAAGCTTTTGGATACGAATAGAGAATAACTATACATGTTATAGAATTATTGAGGTATGTTATGCATATGATCATGTGTAACTGGACATTTTGACATTAGGGCCATCTAGTGTTGTGAGATACAAGTAGAAAACTTCTAAACTTGTACAATCAAGATGAAATAGTCAGATTCCATGTTTGAGACATGAGGACAACTTGTAAATGTTTTACTCTTTCATTATGCAAGATAATGTTAATATTGTATATGAAACATTGACACTTGAGATACTATACCCCGACCTAAAGGTCGATGATGCTATTCCGTGTTTTAGACACGATGACTTGCTATTCCGTGTTTCAGACACGATGATCGAGACTTGCTTGCTTGCCGTTTGTGCTCATTCGCACATGCTTGGTAGGGTCGCTCCCTCCAAGCCGGCACTCCGGAGTTGGCCATTTGCGACAGTATGATCGCTGTGCGGGATTGGGTGCCGATTGGGACGCCGTTGGATTGGTATAGCTCCTTGGGGGGTACCACCACGGGACCATGAGGTGTGGCTCAAGCTTAGACTCAAAGAAAGTCTTCAAGAGAAAAGGATTAAGTTAACCAAACTTGACATTGAAATATCACATAGATGATACATTCATGGTAGTTGGGCATACATGATAGCAAACTTGACATTGGACACCACATGAATAATACTACTGATTGTAGTTGGACATTATGATAACATGATAGATTCATATCATCATTACTTTGTACATGAGCATAGAGGCATGATAGTAGTAGAGTACTTTACTTTGCTTCAGTTGTTTATTACCTGCATTTTATTTCAGCAGTTATACTATCTTATGCCTCAGTTGACCTAGTGGTGTAATTCGCTTCTCTCGGCGGCTTACCCACTGGGAACTATTGATTAATAGTTCTCACCCCATTTGGGTTGTTGTTTTGCAGAGCCATCCGCAGCGGGAGGGGCTCGGGACCGTGGCAAGGGGTTATCGCATAGTTAGCTAATCCCCGTCGCACCACTCGAGGTGGTTGCGGGGCACCTTTTCTTTTGTTTTTCTTGGAGAGGTGTCAGTGTATTTTGGCATAGAAACCACCCATGTATTTTGATAAGTTGTATTTGAAGGGACCAAATTTGTATATTGGATTTTAACTTCTTGTATGTTAGTTGTTATCTACTTTCCTCTTTGATGTATAGATTAGTTCTGTTGTGCTCTGATTACTAGTAGGATGTGTATATTGCTTCCTTTCCGCTTGGTTGTTGTAGACGCCTTGTGTGTACCAGGGGGTACCTTGTGCACACGGCGGGTCTGTGCACGTGCCGGGTAGGCTTACGCTGGGGCCTGGGGCGTGACAACAAATCTGCCCGCACTATCCAATCCCCAATCCTAACAGGGCAACTAGGGGAAAACTCCCGAATCTCCATGGTATGATCGGGAACTAAAACTTGTCCCAGATGCAAAGTAGGAACTAACTCAGTGCCATGCAACTCGACAAACAGCCGGTCAATTAATGAATGAGATGCACCAATGTCAAATAAGCTCGAACTCGAATGCTATTAATCAAAATAATACCTGCAACGACGTCCTCTGCCGCTAACGCCTCCTCTGCTTGGGCTGCACACATGCGCCCGCTCTGAGCCTGCCGTGGCCCCTCGTACGGCCACGACGACGGTGGTCGCCCTGTCTGAAGGTAGGGGGGTGGGGGATCCCTGTCCTGGACTAACCGGTGCCGATGCTGAAGAAGGTGTCGGTATCGAGCCTCGCGGGCACTCTGATCGAAAGTGGCCCTCCTGGCCACAAAGGTAGCACTTGCCTCTACGCTGCGGGCATTTTGGCGGCACATGGGGTCCACCACAAATCATGCAATCGGGTCCTCCTCGGTGTGAAGATGAGCTGCGTCCTCCAGACTGGCTCCTTGGGTGCTTCGGCGGCTTCTTCGAATAGGGCTTGTGACTTGCGCCCTCGGTTGCCGATCTCTTGCCTCGCTCCATATCAAGGGCTTTTCTCTCTTCCTTTGCAATCTCCGCGCCTTTCTCCACTATCAAGGCATGTTCCACAACCTCCCGATATGTTTGGAAGTTTAGTGTCTGAACCAATCTGAAGATGGACGGCCTAATACCGTTCGCAAACAAGCGAGCCTTGTCCTCGTCGTCCCACACCATGTGTGGAATACAATTAAGCAGTCGAGTAAATTCCTCTCGTACTACGCCACGGTCTTGTCTCTTTGCCTCAAATTGCAGACGTCTCTTTCCATTTGGCCTTTCGCGCTCGCCGAAAAATATTTCATTGTGAGCATACTCTTGAATCGCGAGCAGGTGATTGCCGCCAAATTGGTCGCATCCCGATTGTCTGCCCACCACTGGTAAGCGTTGCCCTCAAGATGGTGTGTAGCCAACCACACCCGCTCTCCCGCCGACGAAGGTATCGTGGAAAGCTTCTCCATGTGTAAAATCCAATTCTCACAAAAACCCAATTCTCGGAATTCCCTCAAACGAGCCATGAGTAGGTCCCTGCTTACTCCCGCCACCATCCTCGGTAAGACCATACCGTCCTCGCCGGTGGAGTCTGAACCGGCGGTGACATCACTGCCTCGTCCCGGCGCCATGCGCTCGAAGTGTGATGCGAAGACTCGGGCACCTCGGGCCGAAGTGCCTCAGTCACTCCACCCACCATGCTCCTGTTGTTGCACGGGTCGGGACGAAGGTCTTAACTTCCCCTTGCCACCAACTGCTGGATCAAAAGGTTTTCCAACCTCTGTGTCCTTGCCTCATGTCGACACGAAGCCTCAGCCTGCTCTCGCGCCGTAGCGACTGCCGCTCCACAATATCCGCTAGCATAGCCAGCTGCTCTCTCAAAATTCTCGGACGTGACTGGATCCGAAAGTAGTGGAAGTCTCCGGATCGGCCGGCTCGGCCATCATGGAGCTCGTAGGAATTACAAACTGTAAACAAGAATAAAAGGCGTAGGTTAGGACAACCAACGCAAAACGCATCCCAACTCGAAACAAATCCCAATCATGCGAAAGCAAATGAAGCATGCCACAATTATTTCCCGATGTCAAGTTGTCGGCCGCCAACCTGACCATCCAAGGAAATAGAAGGTGCAATCACTTCGATCAACACCAACTCTTATGAAGTTATAATCTGACCCAATCATATTTACTTTCACCAATTAATCATAAAAGACCCCGTCTCTCACATTCTTAA
>JAQNDB010004165.1:0-25220 GCA_029204045.2 Tillandsia leiboldiana | reverse complement strand
CCCGAGGTGTAGCTCTTTCCTCCATGTGGTGGTAGTTTTCACACTCCTCATTGGGATGTAACTCTTTCCACATCTTTTGAGCATTTTACATTATCTTTGACTCCCCCTCAATTGGCTATCAATTATTTAAGATATAAAGTATTCAACCAAAAATTGATCTCGATTTCATACTCGACTAAACAGTCAAATAAGATAATGACTATACCAAGAGATCATTGAGAGAGAAATTGACTTTGATCACTTTAGAAGATGATTTAATTAACATAAACGATCATTGCAACATGAATATTATGATGGCAAAAGCATAATAAATTTCTAAATGTGTGAACAGATGCAATTAAAGTCAATTAAGATCTATGCTCAATTAATGTCCTATGTACAAACATAGATAATGAATAGAACAAAACAAATACAAAACCTATCCTAAGCAAAGGTTTCAAAAAGAAGTTTATTTCAAAGAAAGCATACCAATTGCTTTTCGCAAATGAATAAAACGTTTTTGATCCAAAGGTTTTGTTAAAAAGTCAGCTAATTGATCTTCAGTTGAAATATATGAAAGTTGAAGAGTATTTGATTCAACTAGCTCTCTAAGAAAATGATATCTAAGTTCAATATGTTTTGTTCTAGAGTGCAACACAGGGTTTTTAGAAATGTTAATTGCACTTGTGTTGTCACAAAGAATTGTTACCGAAGATGCTGAAATGCGGAAGTCACTCAATACGCTTTTCATCCAAATGAGTTGAGTTGAGCAACTTCCAGCTGAAATGTATTCCGCTTCGGCAGTCGAGAGTGCTATGCAATTCTGCTTTTTACTGTGCCATGCAACAAGGCAATGGCCAAGATAGAAGCATGCACCACTCGTGCTTTTCCGATCATCCACTGATCCTGCCCAATCGGCATCTGAGTATCCAACAATGTCCAGACTTGTTCCCATAGGATACCAAATTCCGAAATTAATTGATCCTTTGATGTACCGGATGATCCGTTTCACCGCTTTCAGGTGAACCTCCTTTGGTGCTGATTGATATCTCGCGCAAATCCCAACACTAAAGGATATATCCGGGCGACTAGCCGTGAGGTAAAGTAGACTTCCAATCATACTTCTATACAGTTTCTCGTCTACATTCTCACTATGTGATTCACTTCCAAGTCCCTTGTGGCTAGTTCCCATTGGAGTTGGAAAATCTTTACAATTTTCTAGATCAAACTTTTTGACCAACTCCAGTGCATACTTGGATTGACTCAAGTGAATACCTTCATCATTTTGTTTAATTTGCAATCCAAGAAAATAAGACAGTTCGCCCATCATGGACATCTCAAATTCGCTTTCCATGGTCTCCGCGAATTTAGAAGCATCATTATCTTTTGTTGCACCAAATACAATGTCATCGACATAGATTTGTGCTACAATGAAATTATTTTGATAATGCTTCACAAAGAGAGTCCTGTCAGCTCCCCCTCGAGTATAGCCCTTCTCCAAAAGGTGCTTTGTTAACCTTTCGTACCATGCTCGCGGTGCTTGTTTCAGACCGTAAAGAGCCTTTTTCAAACGAAAAACATGGTTAGGTTGTTTATGATCTACAAAACCTTTCGGTTGAGCTACATAAACTTCCTCATTTAAAAACCCATTTAGAAATGCGCTCTTGACGTCCATTTGAAATAATTTGATTTTAAAATGACAAGCAATAGCAAACAATATACGAATGGACTCGAGTCTAGCTACAGGGGCGAAAGTTTCGTCAAAGTCTATACCTTCTACTTGAGAGTAGCCTTGAGCAACTAGTCGTGCCTTGTTCCTGATGATAGTACCATCTTCATCTTTCTTGTTCTTGAAGATCCATTTGGTACCTATCACATTATGTTGCTTTGGAGGCTTCGTTAATTCCCAGACTTTGTTTCGCTCAAATTGATGGAGCTCTTCCTGCATTGCTTTAATCCAGTAGTCATCCTGAAGAGCTTCATCTATTGTCTTTGGTTCGATTAAAGATACGTAGCAAGCAAATCCGCAAACCAACTGCCTTCGAGTTCTAACTCCTTCTTGTGGATCTCCAATGATGTTCGATTCCGGATGATCCTTGGAGATTCGTAGCGTTTGTTGAAACGGAGTACTCGGAGGTACACGAGATGATTCCTGCACATCAGATAAACTAGAAGAACCATTAGATGCATCATTAATATTGGAAGTATTATTATGAGAAGATGCACTAGCAGGAGAATCATCATCTAGAGAGATATCGAGGGTAGATTTTTCAGATTCAAAATGAGAAGCTTCATCTACTTTAACATTTATAGATTCTACGATCGTCTTAGATTCAATGTTAAATACTCGATATGCTCTGCTATTCGTAGAATAACCCAAAAAGATCCCTTCATCACTTCGAGAGTCGAACTTTCCAAGATTTTCACGGTCAC
This sequence comes from Tillandsia leiboldiana, assembly GCA_029204045.2. Lineage (NCBI taxonomy): Eukaryota > Viridiplantae > Streptophyta > Magnoliopsida > Poales > Bromeliaceae > Tillandsia > Tillandsia leiboldiana. The sequence continues at coordinate 22,808 of JAQNDB010004165.1, read as the reverse complement.
GTAAGATGTAACATCGACTCCCGAAGATACGAAAGTACTTGATATCCGTTTTCTACTAAACCACAGCTCATATGGTGTATTCAAGGTTCCTGGGCGCAAATACACTCTGTTAATGACATAGACAGCGGTGTTCACAGCTTCAGCCCAAAAATGTAGCGGTAATTTCCGGCTATGAAGCATCACACGCGCCATCTCTTGAACAACCCTGTTTTTGCGCTCAACAACACCATTCTGCTGAGGTGTATAGGGTGCCGAGAATTCATGTTTAATGCCATTTGAAGTACAAAAGTCAATGAATTTTGAATTTATGAATTCTCCACCCCTATCACTTCTAACACGAATGATCTTTTCATTCTTTTCAATCATAATACGATGGCAAATCTCATGAAAAGAGTCAAACGTATCAGCTTTCTCTCTCAAAAATGCTACCCAAGAAACCGAGAGAAAACATCAACCAATAAGAAAAAAATATACAATTTACCTCCCAAGATGGTTGACGAGTTGGCCAAAAGAAAAAGAAGAAAAGAAAATAGTCTACACAAACTATACAAGATTTAATCGTAGAACGATTAAGGACAAGGAGGGGTTTCACCTTTGCATACCCAAACCTTTTGAGTTTTGGAGTATGTTGGTAAAGGTTGAGAGATTCTCCTTGAAGACGACGTCTTGTATGATTGATCTTTTTCTTTTGTCATCGTCTTGTTTGAGGTGCTACCAATGTTCTTTCCTTTTGAAAAATCCTTCCTTGAATTCCGGGAAGTGAGCTTATTGGTAGCAATTGCAAGATGTGGTTGATTTGTTCTTTGAGCTCCAATCTCGCAATTTCTTTCGATGTGCCCTGCAAAATTACAACGAAAACATACCTTTGAGCTTGACGATTCCGAAGAGGATGAGGTAGGTTTGTTGTCGTTGTTTGTCTTGAATTCCGATGTCGGAGGAGGAGATACCGACTGAGACACAAAGGACTGTCCCACTCGAACTTGGACTGTTTCCAGTTTGAGTGTACCCGAGGCCGAACCGATTTGTTTGACCAAGACCAAGGAGTTTATCCAACTTACTCCTTCCTAAAGAGAATTGCTGTAAGTCATCCTTGAGTTGGAGAATGGTCTCTGTCATTTCCCGTCTTTCCTGTCGGCCCTCGCCATAGAGCTTCAAGAAGTAGTTTGCTTTGTTCACCATATCTATATAGTTCTTCTCGAGCTGCTCATTGGACTCTTGAAGGGAAACATTTGCTTTTATCAAACTATCCCTTTCCACTTCAAGATCGGTCGAGAGAGAAGTTACCCTTTTTACTTCTTCTTCGAGATCCTGCAATCTCCCTCTCAACCCCTTGTTTTGCTTAGCCGGTTTCTTTAAATCCTGTAAAGATCTGTGGTAGGCTAGAGCAAACTCTTCACCTTCCGAATCATCCGATTCATTGTCCATTGCATTCTTTTCAACAGTGGAGTTGGACAATGATTCAGACGTACTTGCCATAAAGCACATGAATGGTGAAGATGTGGACGCGTGGAATGCCGTGGAGCTCTTTTCTTCATCACTTGAAGACGACTCATTTGACGTTGAGTTGTCATCCCAAGTGACGACTTGCATCGCCTTCTTCTTTGCCGGGATACTTGTTAGGACACTCCGTTGCAATGTGGCCGTAGCCTCGACATTTGAAGCATTGCAGTTGTCCTTTTGAACTTTTCTTATCCTTTGAGAAGTTTCTCCTGCTTTCTTGACTTGTGACTTGGAGTACCCTTGCCTTTGTTCCACTTTCTGAAGGATGGAGATTTGCTTGAATTACCCCTTCGAAAGTTGCGGCGAAAATTCCTTGTCAAGAGAGCGAGCTGCTTCTCAAATTCCTCCATAGAAAGGTTCTCGTCATCGTCCGAGGAGGATGTATCCGCGTCTTCTTCCTTAGTTGTTTTCAACGCATAACCTGAAGACTTAGAAGTGGATGCTTTTCCAGAAGAATTGTTAGTATTAAAAGTCATTTCATAAGTTTGTAATGAACCAACTAATTCTTCTACACGTATTTCGTCCGGGTGTTTAATAGTTTCAATGGCAGTAACCTTTGGGCGAAATCGTTCAGGAAGAGTTCTTAAGATTTTTCTTACAATCTTAAATTCTGGAATCTTCTCTCCCAGATTAGCACATGAGTTTACGATATCTTGCAATCGTGTATAGTAGTCCGTGAAAGATTCATTTTCTGCCATCAAAATAGAGTCAAACTTGCTCGTAAGCATCTGCAGTTTCTGAATCTTCACGAGGTTAGTTCCCTCATGTGTAACCTGGAGAACATCCCAGATTTCTTTCGCAGTCTCACATGCCGAGACGCGAGAGAATTCAGTTTGAGATAAGGCATTAAAAATAGCATTAATTCCCTTGCCATTGTAAGAAGATAACTCAAACTCTTCCTTGGTCCATTTCGACCTAGGTTTTAAGGTGTGAACATCAGAGATAAGTTCAGTTGGATTAGTCCATCCTGATTCAATTGAATGCCACACCCTTTCGTCGATGGAAGATAAAAGGCTTTCATCCGTACTTTCCAGTACGCATAATTTGTTCCATCAAAGAAAGGGGGTCGATTGATGTTTCCACCTTCAACCATTGTTCACAACCCTATTCCCGCTCTGATACCACTTGTTGGGTCGTATATAATACGGATCTAAATAGGGGAAGAAACACCTAGAGGGGGGTGAATAGGTGTAAACGTATAAACACTCAAAAATCGTTGCGATAAAAAAAACCCAATGCGGAAATGAAAATAACTCGCAAGATTTTTACGTGGAAAACTCCATCACCGAAGTAAAAACCACGGGACCGATAACACGGCAGAAATCCACTAGAATTAAAACACGTACAAGGTGATTTACCGTACACACTTACGACTCAACCTTTTCCATACGCTCCTAGAGGATCTTCTCCGCTCGCTCCAGACGCTTCTCGAATCCACGATCTGCGCCCAACGCCGAATCCACGGCGTCCAACGTCGAATCCACGACGTCCGACCGAATCCACGGTCTTCACCCAATAGCACCCTTCGAATCCACGAACGTGCCTCGCTCCGAATCCACGAGAGCGAATGAACCTTGAATCCACAAGGACACGCGAATCCACGCGCCGATTTTGGGGTAATCGTTGTTTTTTGGGTGGTGATGATCCGCCGAATACTTAGATCAAAGATAGATCGGAAATACCATCTAAGTATTCATTAGTTTGATTCAACTCAAGATGTGAGTATGAAAACCTAGAATCAAACTAATCAATATAGATGAAGAAACATAGAGTATTCTCTAATGATTTCCTTTCTTCTCTATATGTGGATCTATAGCCGTATAAGATGATATATGAAAATGACGGCTATGTGGATTGACCCTAGAAAGAAAGACATAGGGTCTATTTATAGGTTAGAAACCCTAGGAAGGAGATAAGAATCAAAAACCTGCCATTTCTGGAATTTTACGGACGGCGATCCGGATCGTGATAACTGAGATCCGGATCGTCATAACGAAACAGCCAATTCCAGAAAAACGAAGGTTCGGGATCCGGATCATGTAACTACGATCCGGATCGTTCATACAGTTCACCAAACATCAACGTTCGGGATCCGGATTGCGAAGCAAGATCCGGATCGTTCAAGGTAGATGGTAAACTCAACGTTCGGGATCCGGATCAAGAGACTACGATCCGGATTGCGACGATGTATGAACGAACCACCTTCGGGATCCGGATCGAACAGCCTGATCCGGATCCTGAACATGTCCCAAGTCCAGTTTTTGATTTTTATGCAATGAAAGATTCTTCCAAGTGTTTCTACACTACAAGAAGTATTCGGATCACACAAATTCTTTAGTTAAACATACCTGATCCTTTTGAATTCTTCTTTCTTGAGATTGAGTTAAATGATACAACTTTCTTCACCTTCAATCTTCAGGACTTGAAACTTTCACGAAACTACGCCAACTCAAATTCCGTAACAAAGCCTACCTCCGGAGTGGCACTCGAGGGGAGCGACCCACACGAGTAAAGTATCTCTGTCATCAGTATCACAAGTATCTCTGTAGCACATATCTCAATATAGCAGGACTGGATCAAGACTATGATCAAAGTGGGAAACTCCGTCCACTAAAGAAACCCCAATCCCCAATCAGATGCAATAGTACTCAACAAGTGGGAAACTCCATCCACTAAAGAAATCTGATACCCAATCTGATGCAATAGTAAACATTCGGTCAACCGCCCAATGTCCGCGGTCACCGTAATAACCCACAACCCACAATCGGGTAAAATAATCAAGATCCGGTCAACCGTCTACTGTCCGTGGTTGCCGCAACAACCCATGATCCAACATCAAGTACACCCTGTCTCTGACCCTAAGGTCCCGGCTACACTATCCCAAACCTCTGCTCGAACCCGAGCAACATGACTCGAAAGTCTAAATAAGAAGGAGAAAGAAAGCAATCATGGTTTCTCCTAAGTCAAATCCCAATATGATAGTGTAGCAATAAATAGTGACCTATCTAGATGTCCACACAAGCATGCAAAAGTCCTCATGCAATGTGAAAGAGAGAGAATGTCAAATAACAGTTCAACATGTGTAACAATTAATAATATCCAAATAAATATAACAATCATGCTAAAATCATCAGTCAACTACACATGTATAAGATCCCTGATCCATGATAAATCCCAAGGTGGAACCCGCACATAGATAAGTCATCATGTCCTGATAATTAGTCCATTTAACCAATTTCCGTAGAATTTATGTGCTGATACGGCATGTTAACTATCACGATTAAATTATTCCACTGATCATGTTCCAACAGCAATATTATCCCCATAATAACCCCAACATGCTATATCCACAAAATTAATCTCAGATGATAGGCTCACATTTATATCAGTCAAACATGCATCGCAATCAATCAATATGTTCAATAGTGGGCTTCTCTAATAAACTTAGTGAGCAAGTCAGAAGTAGAGGTATGCAACAACCACCCACTTCGAAAAGCGCGCACAACACCAAAAGAGACCTCTCGCTGCCCGCGGTCCTCTAACACAGCAATCCACCAAAAATCCGTGTCCCACTGCACAGAACAACGCGCACAATTAAACTCAAAACTGTACAATTAACCGCAGTCCAAAATCAGCCCCCAAAAAGGCTAAATTTCACCTCTGTCCAGTCCTCAAGAAAATCCAGAAAATTCACGGTCGCGTTCCTCGCGAAGAGTAGCCCCAAAACGACTGTTTAAACGCCCAGATCTGATACCTGTAGACCAAGATAAAAAAATAAAACATCGCTGCACCTCAAAACCTTCCAAATCAGAATTCCTGTAGCAATCAGTCCAAGAAAAGCTTAATTATCACCTTCGAAACAATTTCCAAAAATCTCAGAAAAATCACCACTGTGATCCTCGCGACGAGTAGATCAAAATCGAGTCCTGAAACGCCTTGATCCGATGTTTCTAGGCTGAGATATAAAATCGACAAGCCGGTACTGTCCATAATCCATCACAGAAAAATATGGGTCAAAGATGCCTCGGGAAATGTGCCAAAAGTGCGAAACAGAGCGAAGCGATCATCACGGAAATCGAAGCCTTACCTCTTAGGAACATGATGTCGAAGAAATCGCCCAAAAACTCCTCCTGGTTTGCTCACAGCGAATTTCCGACTAAACTGCGACGGTAATGGGCCGAAATGGGGAAAAACCGAGGCGAACTGTAAAATCGATATCGCCGTTGCCGAGCTTCCAAAAATTCCGGCGATCCACCAGGAGCTCAAGAATATCAAGGGGAACAAATTCCATATAGAGCTCTCCCTCCCATTCTCACTCTAAGGCTCGGAAAAGGGAAAGAAAAAGGGAGAAAAGGAGGTATTTAAAGGCCCATTCCAAACAAATCCAAAATGCCCAGTGTCCCAAATTCCGGGCGCCCGAATCTTTCGGGCGCGCACAGTGCGCCGATCCGGGCCGTCGATCGAGCGCCCGAATCCACCAGATTGCGCCACGTCTCCCCCGAACACGAGACAGCAAACTCGGCAGCTCCCGTCCTGCCGCGTGGCCCGCGTGGTGAACGCGGAATGTGGCGCCCGCCAATGGCGGGCCGCCACGTGGCACCCGCGTGCACCACGTCGGCGCCGTGCCCGCCACGCCCGCCGGCCGCCTGCCAACGCCGCCTGCCACCGCTGCCACGCCGCCTGCCACGCCACCTGCCGCCTGCACGCGCACAGTGGCCCGGCCAATCCCCGCACGCCACGCGTCAATGCCCCACTCTCGCTGAACCCGGTGCACGAAACGTCAAACACCGAACCAATGCCAGGATGCCACGTGTCTTCCCGCCCAGTCCACCGTACACCGCACAGCTCCGTAGACCGCGACCTGTGGACCATCCAACGGGAAGCCGCCACGTGGCACCCCGCTCCGGTGCACGCCTGCCGCGTGGACCGCGCAACCGCGCGCCCTGCCCGCGCCCACGCGCCCTGCCCGCCGCCGCTTTCCGCCTGCCCAAGGCCGCGCCGCCGCTCTCCGCCGCTGCCGCCGCCGCCGGCCGCCGCCGGCGATCGCCGGAATCACTGTTCCGGCAGTGAACAGTAACCTTAGCTCAAAAACATCAAGTGGGTAGTCCATTTTGACCGTTTTCGCGCGCTGAATCCGAATTTGACGTCCATTTTGCCAAATTCCAACTCTAGAATTTGCCGGAGGCTTCCGGAAGTGTATTCTTAGCCCGAATTTCGCGCGGAGCCCAAACTTAATATCTGATTCGCGCGAAACCACTTCTAAACCCTCCCCGGGGTCCTCCGGTCACCCACAAGATCCAAATAAGCTCGAAGTCCAACACTTGTGCCCAATTGTGCCCCAAACACATCCAATGCACCATGTAGGCCTCCAATAGCCACCCCAACGCACCGCAGCAGCTCTGCGGAGATCCGGGTCATCACATCCTCCCCCACTAAAAGAAAGTTTCGTCCTCAAAACTAAATTCGTTCCTCAACACGGAATCTCAGCCAAATAAAGGGGGGTAAATATCCAATCATCACCACTCGAGCTTCCAAGGCGGACAATTACCTCTACCAAAGATGCGATGCGGTCCTCGGGTCTCTAACTAGAACAAAATAAAGGCGGGCACTCCAGAAAAACCGTACCAACTCAACCAAGTACAGCTGGGCTAACCGCTCGAGCTACCAAGAAATCTGCACTCCCGAGGGCCTCAGGTAATCCAACCACAAGTCCACGGCACTCAAGCTCGATCCGAATACCTCTGCACTCCCGAGGTATCCAATATAAGTCCTCCAACTGATCACATAACTCTGATCTCTAATCCAAAACCATCAGGGTGTAGCGACACCTCCTCAACTCTCGGGCATCAGCACACAACTATAAGCAGTCGAGAGAACCAGCTCGCGAATCAATCTTCGAGCAGATCCAGTACCCTTGCAGCTGGTAAATCCAATCCTCCAGGCTCGAAAAAGGGTATTTGTTCCAGGCGATCACTTCATCAAATTCCGGGAGTTGTGTCCTCAACTCCCAAACCAGTGACATGCTAGGCGACTCCGAAAGGAAAGGAGCCCTAACCAGGAGGGAGGGGTCCTCGCCCGGTCGCTCCCAAATCTTGACCATCCAAGCGAACCATTCAGCCGCGGTCTATCATCCAAAGAGTCCTCAGTGACACCACCATACGCCATGTTTGTCTCGACAGTCCAGACAGCGCCAGCTGCGGAGTCAACAAACTCAACCCCAAATAGCTCTCCTGCTCCGGGTATCCGCCATCACAGTGGCCCTATCGGGGTGATATAGGATGCTTGCCACAAATCCAACTGTAACTTCCTAGCTACCATGGGAGGCATCGCTGTATCTCACAAATCCATCTCCCCACACTGGCGATGTTGAAATCAGGGCTGGTATCAATCTCATCATCCGATTGCCAAGCGCTCCTGACACTGCCCAGTCCAAGAAGCTCCTTACCTCAACAAATAACTGCCGGTCTCAGCCATTCTCGTATAGCGTCCATTAAGGTCAGATTACCACCGCTGCCCCTTACGGCTAGAACAAGTAATCCAGGAAGATATGCTCCCAAAGTTAAAACTTGTATCACAACAGCTTGGCATACAGCTTCTTCCTCACAGACCTTGTTACACCATCTACAAGTATTCCACCAGCTCTAAACCATACAGAGATGGGGTAAAAATCAAAATATCCCAGAAGAATATCTCAAATAATTCTTCCAAGTGCAGCAAGAATACACAATCCCTCATATCTTAAAGACGACCGGGCATTAGTCATCCATTCATCCTCACTGTACTCACAATGCCCCTACCATGTCATGAACACCATCTTGGCGAAACACCCAGCTGTATACTCCCAAAAGATACATGCATCAATAGCAACAACTGCCGGAGTATATTTCCAACAAATGGTCCTAAATAATATCCAAACCCGCCTGCGGTCACCCCACACAAGGACCCTCACTGTCGTGTGCCAACGACGTAGCACTAGATCGAACAGACCCTCGATCCATCAGATCCTGCGACTGCGCCATCAGCTCTCTCAGCTCTATAGGTGATATCCAATGAGGTGCTATCAGGATTGACGTGGTCCCTTGAACCACGTCAATCGCAACCTCAATCTCCCAAACCGGCGGCATTATCATCAGCTCCGGGGGAATCACACCCGGGATCTCACGATAACAGGGATATCCTCGCGTCCCGGTGCCGCCGTGAGCACCTCGCGCATAGTCGCTACAACCTGTGCGCTCTGACTATCTCAATGAACAAGTCCCTAATGTCTGCTTGCAGAAGATCATAACCTTCTCTCTCCGCAGTCATACACCATGTGGCACTGTGCCAACCAATCCCACGCACTGGGTCAAACACTGACCAGGTACAAATACCAATAAGTCTGCCGATACCACTCGAGGTCTCAACAGCACTGGACATGATCCCCAAACCTCCTCCACATGCACTACCCCAACAGGAACCTGTAGCCCTAGTGCATGTGGTAACAAATCTACCTCTAGTCCATGCAGGAATGCAACCTGCCCAAACTTCGACTGCTGTGATGAAATCACACCTACGACGACCCAATCCACTGCCTTGGCGCCCTCCACCCAGGCAGCACAGTCTCAACCGCTCAATGTAGGTGGTTGTCACTTAATTTGCCTGAAATTCAAGGCTATCCACCAAAGAAGCGCAATTCTCCGCCTTTGCTCACACTGAGGCGACAATTAAGGCCCTCCGCAGACAACCAATCCACGCTTCCGCTGCGCTACTCTGATAAAGATGCTGATGTTGCCATCGGGGTCCACCCGACCCCTAACATCTCAGAAAATCCATTATGGTAACCGTCATACGACAAAACACAATTAATCCCTTGCAATTCCTTATACAATTATCCTTATTAAGCTCACCCCTCAATCCCTATATTGCACCCCAAACATGCATGTTATCAATCACAAAGGGTAACATTTCTTGGGTAAGCTTTACTTAATCCGTCCACAAGGATATCCACCATCCTAGAAAGGAAAACGAAAATGCCTCTACCCGCCGATCTGTCCTCCAACACTTAGCGCCAGGCGCCTCTATCCAGAACTCGCCTCTGGCGGCAGATCTCTATCCAAAGGAACTGCAACAGTACGCTCCATACACAATGCCTACTCCATCGAGGCATGCAAAATCCAAAATCCAAAACAGAGGGATCAGATAAACTAAAAGGGTATCCTGGCGCAATCCACTCCCAGTCGCGCACATCCTATGCGCTTCGTCCCTCGAAACCTGGGGCGCACAGTTCAAAAACTGCATAAACTCTCTAGCACAGGGAGACTCTTAATTGATCACTCCATCACCACCAACCACGATTCTGCCTCCAAAGGCTCCAACTCAAATCCATAAATCGGGGTGGTTCATCTGCCAAAACTGGCTCCATCCATCAACGATGTCCCACAACCTATCCACTATCAGCAATCCACGCCGCCTCGGTGCTGCAACACAAAACATTAGCACGGAGGGGGCCACTTGCGCCAATGGCGCCTCAGAAATCACTACCGCTGAGGATACTGTAACCAGGTGGTCTCAGGAGAAAAACACTCTCGGACTGCCCACTGCTCCGACAACTGTGTCACCTAGACCAGCGGCTCACTCTGCCGCTGATATACCTCAAATAATCCTACCATCGGGGCCTGAAGCTCTCTGACCTCAATCCGGGTATCCGGCCCCAAAATAATCTGCTCAAGCTCCACTGCTGCGACGAGTGCACAACAATCCGCACAACGCGTCGGGGAGACACCGCTCACCACGACCAACTGCACCACAACACAAAACAAAACTCGACCCACTCCGGCGAGAGTCTAGAGCATGTCAACCGTTCCGCCGCATTATGTTATCTGCAGCCAACATAATTGCTTAGGAGAATAAACATGCCAATCACCCATCCCATCACTTGGGAGAGGTATAAAACTCAATCAGGACACTCGCTAAAAATCGCGACTCTCACGAAGTCATCCTAGGGTCCAACCACAAGCCTAGGGTTTCTACAGTCCCAACTGACCTATCCCTAAGGTCTGATACCACCTAATCTGTCACGCCCCGGGGTCGAAACTGCGACCCGGGCTCGCCAACAGATCCGCCACCTATGCAAAAACCCGCATAGGCGAAGCGTCTAACCTGCAAAAGATAGTACTATAGCTACGCAAATATCAGAGCGGAAATAAAATGCTGTAAAATAAAATCCAATCACTGTACAACATGAAATAGGGTACAATATCCATTCCCTCGAATACAGATAATCATCATACAATGTCCTCAGTACAGCATCTCTCAACTATAAAAAGGGAGGTAAACTAAAACCAAAGTACATCAGTCTCTCAAGATACAAAAGATCCCTCTCAAAGTAAACAATAAAAACCAGCTGTCAGCTACAAGGAATCTCCAACCAGGGGATACAGCTACACTCCTCGGGTAGTAAAGATCTAGCTCGTGACTCCCTCGCCTCGGATAACGACCGAAGATCAGCAACTCCCGCAGAGGACTCTGCAAAACAGGAGAAAGAAAAGAGGGAAACAACAATGGGGGTGAGAACCACTAGTAAACCAGTAGCCTCCCCCTGTGGGTAAAGCCTCAAACTCCGGCGTACCCACTAAGTCTACCAGAGGCAAGAAAAGGGACAAGTGGTAAAGCTGTAAACAGAACTACTGAATAAAAGGGAAACCACTACTAGTATGCCTCTAAATGCAATACTGGAAGAAATGACTGTATGAATGCATCAGGAAACAGTATAAGACCAAATAAACCCAATCTAGTACCACCAGTAAAACTAGTACTGCCTGCTCAGCGGAATCTGCACACAAGGCTCGAAACCGCGGGATCGGCCCGCACGGCTCGCATCCCAAAACAAGTATCAGACCGGCACACAAGGCTGGGTCCAAAAAGCCTACCTCCGGAGTGGCACTCGAGGGGAGCGACCCACACGAGTAAAGTATCTCTGTCATCAGTATCACAAGTATCTCTGTAGCACATATCTCAATATAGCAGGACTGGATCAAGACTATGATCAAAGTGGGAAACTCCGTCCACTAAAGAAACCCCAATCCCCAATCAGATGCAATAGTACTCAACAAGTGGGAAACTCCATCCACTAGAGAAATCTGATACCCAATCTGATGCAATAGTAAACATTCGGTCAACCGCCCAATGTCCGCGGTCACCGCAATAACCCACAACCCACAATCGGGTAAAATAATCAAGATCCGGTCAACCGTCTACTGTCCGCGGTTGCCGCAATAACCTATGATCCAACATCAAGTACACCCTGTCTCTGACCCTAAGGTCCCGGCTACACTATCCCAAACCTCTGCTCGAACCCGAGCAACATGACTCGAAAGTCTAAATAAGAAGGAGAAAGAAAGCAATCATGGTTTCTCCTAAGTCAAATCCCAATATGATAGTGTAGCAATAAATAGTGGCCTATCTAGATGTCCACACAAGCATGCAAAAGTCCTCATGCAATGTGAAAGAGAGAGAATGTCAAATAACAGTTCAACATGTGTAACAATTAATAATATCCAAATAAATATAACAATCATGCTAAAATCATCAGTCAACTACACATGTATAAGATCCCTGATCCATGATAAATCCCAAGGTGGAACCCGCACATAGATAAGTCATCATGTCCCGATAATTAGTCCATTTAACCAATTTCCGTAGAATTTATGTGCTGATACGGCATGTTAAATATCACTATTAAATTATTCCACTGATCATGTTCCAACAGCAATATTATCCCCATAATAACCCCAACATGCTATATCCACAAAATTAATCTCAGATGATAGGCTCACATTTATATCAGTCAAACATGCATCGCAATCAATCAATATGTTCAATAGTGGGCTTCTCTAATAAACTTAGTGAGCAAGTCAGAACTAGAGGTATGCAACAACCACCCACTTCGAAAAGCGCGCACAACACCAAAAGAGACCTCTCGCTGCCCGCGGTCCTCTAACACAGCAATCCACCAAAAATCCGTGTCCCACTGCACAGAACAACGTGCACAATTAAACTCAAAACTGTACAATTAACCGCAGTCCAAAATCATCCCCCAAAAAGGCTACATTTCACCTCTGTCCATTCCTCAAGAAAATCCAGAAAATTCACGGTCGCGTTCCTCGCGAAGAGTAGCCCCAAAACGACTATTTAAACGCCCAGATCTGATACCTGTAGACCAAGATAAAAAAATAAAACATCGCTGCACCTCAAAACCTTCAAAATCAGAATTCCTGTAGCAATCAGTCCAAGAAAAGCTTAATTATCACCTTCGAAACAATTTCCAAAAATCTCAGAAAAATCACCACTGTGATCCTCGCGACGAGTAGATCAAAATCGAGTCCTGAAACGCCTTGATCCGATGTTTCTAGGCTGAGATATAAAATCGACAAGCCGGTGCTGTCCAAAATCCATCACAGAAAAATGGGGGTCAAAGATGCCTCGGGAAACGTGCCAAAAGTGCGAAACATAGCGAAGCGATCAACACGGAAATCGAAGCCTTACCTCTTAGGAACATGCTGTCGAAGAAATCGCCCAAAAACTCCTCCTGGTTTGCTCACAGCGAATTTCCGACTGAACTGCGACGGTAATGGGCCGAAATGGGGGAAAACCGAGGCGAACTGTAAAATCGATATCGCCGTTGCCGAGCTTCCAAAAATTCCGGCGATCCACCAGGAGCTCAAGAATATCAAGGGGAACAAATTCCATATAGAGCTCTCCCTCCCATTCTCACTCTAAGGCTCGGAAAAGGGAAAGAAAGAGGGAGAAAAGGAGGTATTTAAAGGCCCATTCCAAACAAATCCAAAATGCCCACTGTGTCCCAAATTCCGGGCGCCCGAATCTTTCGGGCGCGCACAGTGCGCCGATCCGGGCCGTCGATCGAGCGCCCGAATCCACCAGATTGCGCCACGTGTCCCCCGAACACGGGACAGCAAACTCGGCAGCTCCCGTCCTGCCGCGTGGCCCGCGTGGTCAACGCGGAATGTGGCGCCCGCCAATGGCGGGCCGCCACGTGGCACCCGCGTGCGCCACGTCGGCGCCGTGCCCGCCACGCCCGCCGGCCGCCTGCCAACGCCGCCTGCCACCGCTGCCACGCCGCCTGCCACGCCACCTGCCGCCTGCACGCGCACAGTAGCCCGGCCAATCCCCGCACGCCACGCGTCAATGCCCCACGCTCGCTGAACCCGGTGCACGAAACGTCAAACACCGAACCAATGCCAGGATGCCACGTGTCTTCCCGCCCAGTCCACCGTGCACCGCACAGCTCCGTAGACCGTGACCTGTGGACCATCCAATGGGAAGCCGCCACGTGGCACCCCGCTCCGGTGCACGCCTGCCGCGTGGACCGCGCAACCGCGCGCCCTGCCCGCGCCCACGCGCCCTGCCCGCCGCCGCTTTCCGCCTGCCCGAGGCCGCGCCGCCGCTCTCCGCCGCTGCCGCCGCCGCCGGCCGCCGCCGGCGATCGCCGAAATCACTGTTCCGGCAGTGAACAGTAACCTTAGCTCAAAAACATCAAGTGGGCAGTCCATTTTGACCGTTTTCGCGCGCTGAATCCGAATTTGACGTCCATTTTGCCAAATTCCAACTCTAGAATTTGCCGGAGGCTTCCGGAAGTGTATTCTTAGCCCGAATTTCGCGCGGAGCCCAAACTTAATATCTGATTCACGCGAAACCACTTCTAAACCCTCCCCGGGGTCCTCCGGTCACCCACAAGATCCAAATAAGCCCGAAGTCCAACACTTGTGCCCAATTGTGCCCCAAACACATCCAATGCACCATGTAGGCCTCCAATAGCCACCCCAACGCACCGCAGCAGCTCTGCGGAGATCCAGGTCATCACAATGCCTTTCCCGAAGAATAGTTAGTAGGAAATGTCATTTCATAAGTTTGTAAAGAACCAACTAATTCTTCTACACGGATTTCATCCGGGTGTTTAATAGTTTCAATGGCTGTAACCTTGGAACGAAATCTTTCAGGAAGAGTTCTTAAGATCTTTCTTACAATTTTAAATTCTGGAATCTTCTCTCCCAAGTTATCACATGAGTTTACGATGTCTTGCAATCGTGTGTAATAGTCTGTGAACGATTCATTTTCTGCCATGAAAATAGAGTCAAACTTGCTCGTAAGCATTTGCAGTTTCTGAATCTTCACAAGGTTAGTTCCCTCATGCGTAAATCGAAGAACATCCCAGATTTCTTTCGCAGTCTCACATGCCGAGACGCGAGAGAACTCTGTTTGTGATAAGGCATTAAATAAAGCATTTATTCCCTTGCCATTGTAAGAAGATATATCGATCTCTTCCTTGGTCCATTTCGACCTAGGTTTGATGGTGCGAACATCACCAATAAATTCAGTCGGATTAGACCATCCTAATTCAATTGATTGCCACACCCGTTCGTCGATGGAAATTAAAAAGGCTTTCATCCGTACTTTCCAGTACGCATAATTTGTTCCATCGAAGAACGGGGGTCTGTTGATATTTCCACCTTCAACCATTGTTTACAACCCAATTCCCGCTCTGATACCACTTGTTGGGTTATATGAATAATAGGATCTAAATAGGGGAAAAAACACCTAGAGGGGGGTGAATAGGTGTAAACCATAAACACTCAAAAATCTTTGCGATATAAAAACCCAATGCGGAAAAATAAATAACACGCAGAGATTTTTACGTGGAAAACTCCAAACCGGAGTAAAAAACCACGGGACCGATAACACGGTGAAATCCACTAGAATTAAACACGTACAAGGTGATATACCGTACTCACAGACGACTCAACCTTTTCCATACGCTCCTAGTTGATCTTCTCCGCTCGCTCCACGACGCTTCACGAATCCACGATCTGCGTCCAACGTCGAATCCACGGCGTCCAACGTCGAGTCCACGACGTCCGACCGAATCCACGGTCTTCACCCAGTAGCACGCTTCGAATCCACGAACGTACCTCGCTCCGAATCCACGAGAGCGGTTGCACCTTAAATCCACAAGGCCACGCGAGTCCACGCGCCGATTTTGGGGTAAATCGTTGTTTTTGGGGTGGTGATGATCCGCGGAATACTTAGATCAAAGATAGATAGGAAATACCATCTAAGTATTCATTAGTTTGATTCAACTCAAAATGTGAGTATGAAAACCTAGAATCAAACTAATCAATATAGATGAAGAAACATAGAATTAATCTAGTTATTTCCTTTCTTCTCTATATGTGGATCTGAGGTCGTATAAAAGATGACGGCTATTTGGATTTACGACCTCTTTTTGGACTAACCCTAGAAAAAGAATCATAGGGTTTATTTATAGGTTAGAAACCCTTGGAAGAAGATAAGGATCAAAAACTAACCTTTTCTGGAGTTTTTACATGACGACGATCCGGATCGGAAATCGGCGATCCGGATTGCAGTAGCGAGAAAAACAGATTCCAGAAAAACGAAGGTTCGGGATCCGGATCGAAGTGCTTGATCCGGATCGTTCATACAGTTCACCAAACATCAACGTTCGGGATCCGGATTGCAGTAGCCTGATCCGGATCGTTCAAATAAAATGGTAAACTCAATGTTCGGGATCCGGATCAAGGGAAGCTACGATCCGGATTGAACTGGTGTATGAACGAACCACCTTCGGGATCCGGATTGAACAATCTGATCCGGATCCTGAACATGTCCCATGTCCAGTTTTTGATATTTATGCAATAACAAATCCATCCAAGTGTTCCTACGCTATAAGAAGTATTCGGATCACCAAAGATATTAAGTTAAACATACCTGATCCTTTTGAATTCTTCTTTCTTGAGATTGAGTTATATGATCCAACTTCCTTTACCTTCAATCTTCAAGACTTAACCGAATTCACGAAATACGCCAACTCAAATTCCGTAACAAATATTACTGGATTGAGCGTGGACTTTACTTTTGGGGACCAGGATTTAGCGCTCGAGGTGGGTACCGTTGTCACCTCTCCCTTTTGATTACCCACTAGGCGTATTAAGAGATGCCCCAGAATCATGTTGATAGCAGTATCAGGAGATTAAATCTAGCATGCTTGAATGGATATAATAATGGGTTGTTAACACTTGCATCGGTAATGAAATAATTATTTCTGTTTAGAAAAGGGGATAAATTGTTTAACTCGCTGAGTAACAATAGACTTAAACTATGTGATGCTTTTCATATAATTAAGGGGACTTATGCAGGTGTATGAACTAAAGGTTGACATGTTAGTATTTAAGACATTCAAACAAGACATAATTTAACCTGTATACGAATTGGAATTATCGTAACAAATAATGGACTTGCATGCTTGTATGATCATCAAGCTAGGCCACCTTTTTCTACTACACTATTATGAGGAATTGACTTAGGAGAAACCATGTTTTATTCTTTCTCCAGTCACCTAATCATAGGGGATAGTATGCTCAGGTTAGAGCAGGAACTGGAATAGTGTAGCCAGTTATTGGGGAATTGGGAATAGGCAGGTTGAGGACAGGGTAGTTGCGGCAACCGCGAATTTTAGGCGGTTGACCGGACTATTTTATTGCATCAGATTGAGGGATAGGGGTTCGGGACCTCTCTAGTGGACGGGTTTTCCTACTTGATTAGAGTCTTGATCCAGTCCTACTGTACCAGGTTACTTGTGGCGACTTATTTCACTCGTGAGGGTCGCTCCCTTCGAGTGCCACTCCGGAGTGTGTGTACTTATGACCGTGCCGGTCAAGAGCCGGTCTGTTGCCCTAGGGGTAGGACCGTGCCGGTCAGGAGCCGGTCTGTTACCCAAGGGGTGGGACCGTGTCGGTCAGGAACCGGTCTGCACCCCACAGCTGAGTTGTGAGTCAGTAGGCGTAGCAGGCAGTGCCGGTGTTCACCGGTGTCTAGATTGGGTTACCCAGGCAGGCTTATATACCCTGATGCATGCATTTTAGCTATTTTGTTAGCTCATCATTTTAGAGGCATCTTAGTGGTAACTTTTACCAGTTGTTCTTATTTATAGCTTACCACCCTTGCTTACTTTTGCCTCTGGTAGTCCTAGTGGGCATTTCGGAATTTTGAGGTTTACCCACTAGGGGAGGCTACTGTTTTATAGTAGTTCTGACCCCCACTATTTTCCTTTCTTCTGTCCCCTTTGTTTTGCAGAGTCATCTGCCGGAGTTACAGGACCCTCTACCCAGGAGCGAGGTAAGAGGATCGCGGATTAGCTAGCTACTTCCCCGGTGCCAAGTTCTGTAGTTTTGATGTACCATGGACACCCAGACAGTTGTACTTTCTTTTATTTTTGGTCTGGCTGTAGCCAGCTGGTTGTATTTACTTCGTGAGCTGGGAGAGACATATGTATATATTTGGGAGTTTACTGTACTTTTATTTCCAGCATTTGTCTGAGGTGTGTCAGTTTTAGTATAGCTCTGCTTTATGCTCCAGTATTCTTTCTTTTATATCTGAGCAAGTTACCAGCGCTTCGTGTACACGGGAAATACCGTGTGCACGGCGGATCTGTGGACGAGCCCGGGTCCCGGTTTACACCCGGGGCGTGACACGGCACCCACTAAGATCTGCCTTCTAGAGTAGATCTCACACCCCGCTGCGGTGACAGGTTTGAGGCAGCTGTCCCGGCTTGGTTCGCCGCGATGACAGCAGATCGAGGTGAGAACGCGGCCGATTAGTTCCTTGCCAGCATTGAGAGTCTGAGGTAGATGTACCCGGTATAGTTTTATGTTTCACTTTTGTACTGGACAGTCTGAGAGATCAGTGAGGATGGTTGTATTTACTTTTTATAGTTGAGTGTGACTTGTATTGAGGATTTGATTTTATGTATACCAGATGTTCAGTGTTTTACTTTCTGTAGCTAATAGTTCTTTTCAGCTCTGATACATGCTTAGCTATAGATCTTTTGCAGGGTAGACGCTTCGTCTGTGCGGCAGTTTCCGTACAGACGGCGGATCTGTTGGCGAGCCCGGGTCGCAGTTCGACCCCGGGGCGTGACAGATTAGGGTGGTATCAGAGCCTAGGTGTATAGGTCATTGAGGACGTAGAAACCCTAGGCTATTGGTTGGACAGTAGGATGACTGTCGTGAGAGACGTGACTTTAGCGAGAGTCCTGATTGAGTCTGCACCTCCCCCAGTGGATTGGGGCGAGTGATCTTAAATGTTTATTCTCTAAAGTGTTATGTTGGATGCAGACGACATAATGCTTTAGAACGGGTAACATGTTTGAGACTTTCGCTTGATTGGGTCGAGAGAGTTTTAGGTCCTAATGTTTGTTCTGTTGCAGTGGTTTTGATGCTTCCGAGACGCCGTGCAGCGGCGAGGGCGTGTTTGACCTTGGATGAGGAGCCCGAATAGCGTGAGGCTTGATGGACAGAGCAGAGTAAGGTCTGAGAGTTATGGGCCCAGGTAGCCCAGATGTCTGAGGCGATACGGCGCCAGGAAGAGAACATGGAGTGCGTGAGGCGCATGCTTGAGCAGAGAGCATCTCCCGGGGTATCGCCAGTAGTACCTCCAGCCGCGACATCGTCGACTTCGACCCTGATTGCACCGGGAGTGGTGCAGCAGCAGCGAGAGTTTGCTGACCAGTGGTTGTACTTCATCCAGTTCCATCCCCTGCCGATTTCGGGACCGAGTTTGGAGCCTTGGGAGGCCGAGAACTGGATTGCTGCTATGGAAAAAGTTATTTAAAGATTTGTTCATCCAGGAGAAGCATCTGGTGCACTTGGTTGTGCACTTCTGGATAGAGACGCCGAGAGTTGGTGGCGTCGGGTTCGTCCTGAAGGACCACCGGGAGCGTAGTGGGGGACTGGGAGCAAGTTTCTTTGATTGATGATCAGTGTGCCCCATGTTGCCCAGGATGAGGCCCAGAAGGTTGATCATGTGTGAGAAGGGACTGCATCGAGATATTTATCATCTTGTGCATTTTCGGCGAGCGCCGATTCTAGATGCAGTGATTGTGCATGCTCGACGGATTGACTGAGGATCACTGATCACGTCCAAGAGGGACGAAGAGCGAGGGACCACCTCCAGTGAGTGACGTCCAGCATCGTCGGATTTTGGGATAGTTGAGTGGATCGAGGTTGCCATGATTCCAGTCCCAGGGTCATGAGTCTCAGAGGAGACAGAGACCAGGAAGTACTCAACAGTCGAGGCACCAGCAGTAGTGTCAGGATATTTTCAGGCAGAGTGTCCCAGAATAGTACTCATGGTTTTGCCGCTTGTGACGGCACCCCCACTACCCCTTGGGGATGAAGAGGTTCATCCGATGTACCGACAGGCAGATGGAGCCGAGATGCCGACGCAGTTAGAGCGATGGCCACCAGCATCTATTGTTGAGTTTGGGCAGCGGCTGGAGAGCGCCAGGAATTGTGGATCGCGTCTCACCAGGTGTGGTTTACTTGTGGTCATCAGAGATAGAGATTGGTTGATGCCAACACCGCTCGTGTGTATTTAAGAAAAGCATGGGTAGCTTCGCGTGGGCCAAAGATGGGACTGTTGGCTTGTGCACGTGAGGGATCAGGTTCCAGGATCACGTATAGCACATGGATGAGTGTTGCCAGTCCTACCCAGTGTAGGTAGGACATTGGGATTTGATCCCTTGAGTTTTTGGTCCTACATCAGCTTCGGGATGTTGATATAAGGTTGGATAGGGGATTGGTCACCCCAATGTTATGCTACCATGGATTGTTGAGAGAGGGCAATGACCCTCCGAGACCTGGTCAGGAGGAGTGTGTGATGAGAAAGCTAGAGCACGACGGAGGTTGAGTCAGGGTCGTATCGCTTTGTTAGCATTGAGGAGGAGGTGCCTACTGGCGGCACCGGGACTAAAGAATATCCTTACCGCCCGTGTGATCCCGGGTGTGAGTCTACTTGAGCTGATGTTGAAACCGCCGTTTGGAGCCATAGGAGGCCGAGAACATGGAGTGTGTGAGGCAGAAAGAGAGTTGATAGCGCAGTTACGGGATCTGATGGATCGAGAGGTCTGCGTAACCCAGTGCCACGTTGTGGGTACACAATAGTGAGGGTTCCTTGATGATTTGAGCACAGACAGGTTTGGAGTGTATTTGGCAAATGCCCCATGTGAGTTTGATTGCTTTATGGAACCTACACCCGAGGGCTGTGCCCTGATGGTGTTCAGGACCCGGTAGGGGCATTTTGAGCTTGCAGCGCAATCAAGTGGATTGTTTGATGCCCTGCCGCCTTTAGGATTTGAAGAATCGAGTGTTCCAGCTGTGTTTGGACGGGTGGGTAACCGTAACCATCTTGGATATTTGGATTTATTTTCGAGACGACATAGAGCCTGAGGAGCACTTGGGAGAGAGTACTGCAACTTCCGAGAGAGAAGAAGTTGGATGTCAAGTTTAGAGAGCCTGCTTTTTGACTTTCAAAGGTTCTGTGGTTTAGGCCATGTGATTTCAGCGGCCAGAGTAACAGTCGACCCAGCGAAGAGTGATGCCGTTTGGGTATTTGCCTTAGCCTATGTGGTGATAGAGAGAGTACGGAGTTATCCCTAGACCCTCGAACCGGAAGTATTTGGTTACTCAAGGGATTATGGTTGAGGCAACGCCGGTGGACAGAGTTATTGGTGTTATATGATTGTTTAAGTATATCATTATCCCGGCGAGGACTTTATGGTCAGTACGCCTTGGCTAGGCGGGCAATGTAACCTTGGAATGAGGTGTTCGATCAGTGATTTCCACTTTTGGAACTTGGAGATTGTGAGATGGAAATTTGGGAATGTTCCCGAAGATGAACTTCCTCCCCTATTGATAGATATGAGAGTGTATTTGTGGAATTTTGAGCCTTTGGGTTGCTAAGGAGCAACGGAGGAGTTTTGCCTAATGGAGGCTTGGAGTTTGGATTTGGAGACCATGTTCTGAGGAAGCCACCAGCCGCAGGGTTATTTTTAGATTTGAGATTACGCGGGGATTTGATCTGCGAGTAATTATCTGGCTGGAAGAACCGTATTTGATCCTTGGCATGTTTTGGATTTCACTTCCTTCGAATTGGACGAGGATTGAGTTATCAGGATCGACCGATGCAATTCTTGCTGGTGAGACAAAAGAATTATGCGGTCGGGTTATACCTTGGCGAAGGTTCAGAGGAGCCATCATGATGAGTGAGAACGACCACCTGAGAGCCGGAGGATGAGTTGAGTATTCCTGTTCCTGTCGCATTAAGACACCCTCCTGAGTTATGGATTTATTCTGGTTTTGGGGACGAAACCCTTTTTAAGGAGGGGAGAGTGTAGAATACCGGGATTTCGGATAGCGCACCGACCTCGCAAGATGGCGTGGTGCGGAGAAATTGCCTCGAGCGTGTTCCATATGTGTTTACAGGTGAGTTCGGGTTGACTCGGATCAATACGGATTCCCCAGCTTGAATCGGAGTTTTCCGGGCATTGTGCGCCGATGGAGGTCTGATTTTGTGGAAGCCACGACTCCACTGTGGTGTGCAGAAAATTGGAACTACTTGGAACGGGTGTACTTTTAGATTTCAGCGAAGTTCGGGAGGTTCCGGACTGACGTGGAGGACCCGAAGACGAAAAGTGAGTTGGAACTGGCAATTTTGGAGCCGGTTTTTGGATTGAGCACACCGACTCCACAGTTGAGAGTTTTGAGTTGGGAAAGCTGTGGACATGTGTATTTTCAGATTACAGCGGAGTTCGGGAGATTCGGACGGGTGCGGAGGCCCCGAGGGTTAAAAAGTGACTTGGAGTTGGCTAAAAAGGGAGTAATAATTAATTTAATTATTTTGGATAATTTTTGTATGTAACGAATTAGAGATGGAAAGAAAGAAAAAGAAGTTAGTGAATAGAGGAGATTGGAATTAGCGGATATGGATATAAGGGAGTTAGATATTTTGATGTTGGGAATATTTAATTATTATTCCATCCACCCTTAATTTAAGCCAACCACTAATTAAAGTAGCCACGTCACTCTTCTCCTCCAACCTGCAACAGAGTAAAATGGAAGAAACAGAGTAAGAAAGAAAGGGGAAGAAGGAAAAGATGATGTGGGACGAGAAGAGAAAAGAGGGGGAAAAAGAGAGGAAATGGCTTAGGCAAGTGGTGGTGACCCCAGCATGAGCCGAGCGGAGAGCGCGTCGAGCGGAGCGCGCCGAGCCTCGATCAAGGTTGTAGCAGTTTTTTTGTAGAGGCCTTGGGTTTGATTTTTCGGTTGATGATTTTGTTATCTTAGCTTGGTTTTGAGGTTGGAGTGGGTTTTGGACTTGTTGTCCTTGTGTGGGAGGCTACGGTTGGGTTTGGTGAATTTTGGTGCTGCCGCATCAAAGGAGCCGGGCGCGCTGCAGGC
>JAQNDB010004164.1:0-25220 GCA_029204045.2 Tillandsia leiboldiana | reverse complement strand
GATTGTTTCTTTCTCTTCTCATTTAGACTTTTGATACATGTGCCGCATAACCACAACAAAAACATACCTTTGTACTTGACGATCCCGAAGAGGTAAGGTGAGGTTGTTGTCGTTGATTGTAGTGAATTCCGTCGTGTCGGAGGAGTTACCGACTGGGGCACAAAAACTGTCCCAACCGAACTAGAATTGTCTTCAGTTCGATTGTATCCAAGGCCGGAACGGTTTGTTTGACCAAGACCAAGCATCTTATCCAACTTGCTCCTTCCAGAAGAAAATCTCTTTAAATCATCTTTAAGTTGGAAAATGGTCTTCGTCATTTCCATTTTTTCCCGTCGAGCCTCGGAGTAGAGCTTCAAGAAGTAACCAGCTTTATCAATCATTTTTACATGTTCCTTCTCGAAATGCTCATTTTTCTCTTGAAGTGAAACATTTTCTTTTATC
The DNA here is from genome assembly GCA_029204045.2 of Tillandsia leiboldiana. Classification (NCBI taxonomy): domain Eukaryota; kingdom Viridiplantae; phylum Streptophyta; class Magnoliopsida; order Poales; family Bromeliaceae; genus Tillandsia; species Tillandsia leiboldiana. The sequence goes on along the minus strand of JAQNDB010004164.1, from coordinate 24,779 downwards.
AGGTTATCCCTTTCCACTTCAAGACCGGTCGAGAGAGAGTTGCTCTTTTACTTCTTCTTCGAGATCCTGCAATCTCTCCTCTCAACCCCTTGTTTTGCTTAGCCAGTTTCTTTGAATCCTTTAGAAGATTATGGTAGGCTAACAAAGTCTTCACCTTCAGAATTATCCGATTCGTCGTCCGTTGCATTCCTTTTCGAACTTGAGAGGAGTTGGACAATGAATCGGATGTACTTGCCATTAAGCACATGAAGGGTGAAGATGTGGATGCGTGGAACGCCGTTGCGTTTTCTCTTCATCACTTGAAGATGACTCATTTGACGTTGAGGTGTCATCCCAAGTGACGGCTTGCATCGCTTTCTTCTTCGACGGATTCTTATTTGGACACTCGTTGAGATATGGCCGTACCCTCGGCACTTGAAGCATTGGACTTGTCCCTCTGAGCTTTTCTTATCCTTTGAAAAACTCTCTTGCTTTCTTGACTTGTGGCTTGAAAAACCTTTGCCTTTCTTCGCCTTTACGAAGGATGGAGTTTACTGAATTACCCCTTCGAAAGTTTCGGCGAAATTTCTTGTCAAGAGAGCAAGCTGCTTCTCAAAGTCCTCCATAGATAGGTTCTCGTCATCGTCTGAGGAGGATGAATCCGCGTCTTCTTCTTTTGTTGTTTCAACGCAAAACCTGAAGACTTAGAAGTAGATGCTTTCCAGAAGAATAGTTAGTAGGAAATGTCATTTCATATGTTTGTAATGAACCAACTAATTCTTCTACACGGATTTTCGTCCGGGTGTTTAATAGTTTCAATGGCCGTAACCTTGGAACGAAATCTTTCAGGAAGAGTTCTTAAAATCTTCTTACAATTTCTCTCCCAAGTTAGCACATGTGTTCACGATGTCTTGCAATCGCGTAGTATCTGTGAAAGATTCATTTTCTGCCATGAAAATAGAGTCAAACTTGCTCGTAAGCATTTGCAGTTTTGAATCTTCACAAGGTTAGTTTCCTCATGTGTAACTTGAAGAACATCCCAGATTTCTTTCGCAGTCTCACATGCCGAGACGCGAGAGAACTCAGTTTGAGACAAGGCATTAAATAAGGCGTTAATTCCTTTGCCATTGTAAGAAGATGAGTCAATCTCTTCCTTGGTCCATTTCGACCTAGGTTTGATGGTGTGAACATCAACAATAACTTCAGTTGGATTTGACCATCCTAACTCATAGATTGCCACACCCGTTCGTCGATGGAAATTAAAAAGGCTTTCATCCGTACTTTCCAGTAGGCATATTTGTTCCATCGAAGAACGGGGGTCTTTGATGTTTCCACCTTCAACCATTGTTTACAACCCTATTCCCTCTCTGATACCAATTGTTGGGTTACCTCTGTAATAAGGATCTAAATAGGAGAAAAAACACCTAGAGGGGGGTGAATAGGTGTAAACGATAAACACTCAAAAATCTTGCGCAATAAAACCCAATGCGGAAATGAAAAGTAACGCGCAAGATTTTTACGTGGAAAACTCCAAAACCAGGAGTAAAAAACCACGGGACCGATAACACGGTGAAATCAACTAATATTATAACACGTATAAAGGTGATATAACGCACTCACTGACGACGACTCATCCTTTTCCATACGCTCCGAGTTGATCTTCTCCGCTCGCTCCGCAACGCGCCTCGAATCCACGATTTGCGTCCAACGCCGAATCCACGGCGTCCAACGTCGAATCCACGACGTCTGACCGAATCCACGGTCTCCACCCAGGTAGTACATCTCGATCACACGAACGTACCTCGCTCCGAATCCACGAGAGCGGTTGCACCTTGAATCCACAAGGCCACGCGAATCCACGCGCCGATTTTGGGGAAAATCGTTGTTTTGTTGGTGGTGATAATCCGCCGAATACTTAGATCAAAGATAGATCGGAAATACCATCTAAGTATTCATTAATTTGATTCTACTCAAAATCTGAGTAAGAAAACCTAGAATCAAATTAATTAATATAGATGAAGAAACATAGAATTAAATCTAGTTATTTCTTTCTTCTCTATATGTGGATATCTCTTTTTCGACCGTATTTTGGATTACCCTAAAAATGAATCGTAGGGTTTATTTATAGGTTAGAAACCATTGGAAGAGGATAAGAATCAAAAACTAACCTTATCTGGAATTTTTCAGGACGACGTCCGGACTGGATTACTGCGGTCCGACTGTCATAGCTAAACAGACTATTTCCAGAAAAATAAACGTTCGGGGGTCCGGAACAAAGATCCACGGTACGTACTGTTCATGCAGTTTCTGCAAAAACCCGTTCGGGTCCGGACTGAAGACCCACGGTCCGGACTGTTTCATGCAGTTTCTGCAAAAATCACAGTTCGGGGTCCGACTGAACCGATGTGTTCCGGACTGGATTTGCGCATGAACTAGGGGTCCGGACTGTAGACACCTGTTCCGGATCCTGAACATATAACATGTCCAGTTTTTGATTTTTATACGATTAAGAATCCATCCAAGTGTTTGCTACACTATAGAGAATTAATCGAATCACCAAAATTATTTAGTTAAACGTACCTGATCCTTTGAATTCTTCTTACTTGAGATTGAGGTATATGATCCAAACTTCTTCATCTTCAATCTTCAAGACTTAACCATTTTCACGAAATATGCCAAAACAAACTCCTTAACAATCTCCCCCTTTGGAGGTTTCGTGACAAAACACAAATCCACTTAAGAAAATTCAAAAAGATATTTTTGTTGCTATCACCATACAACAAAATTTACATTTGAGAACCAATAAATAAATACATGAGATAAACTCCTAAAACAGACTCTAGACTTAGACATCTGTACTCTCTGCAAAAGAATTAATTCTTGACAAAACAAAATCGTTAGATACCTCAAGAATGTTCAATATTCAAAAACCGAACAGATATAGAGTTTATACTCACCATGACATTTATGAACTCAGATATGTATTAAGATCATAATCAGAAATAGACATATCTTCTAAGCAATAAAATCCAAATGTCATAAATTTGTTAGTAATCAAACAACTTGTTAGTAACAATACATGCCCAAATAGTTAGTCAAATAGTTAGTCGAGGCATGCATGCAATCACAATACAAAACCAAAAGTTGCTTTGATACTTACCTTCCAGAGTTCAAAGTTCAAAAGTTCTCACAACCATTGTAACCATTGTTCCAATTGTTCATATCTCTCTCCCCCTTTTTGTCACTAAAGTAGCCAAAATTACAAAATAAAGGGAGTGTTAAAAGTTCAAAACAGGAAAATGTAAGAACTAAACTAAAAACCTGCAAAACAAAATATTAGAAAGAATCAATCATCGGACTCTGAGTCCTCAGAGCTAGTACAGCCCATTTTCGAAAACATCTTCTTGACTAACTTAGTCATTGACGTGAATTTCTTTGTCAAAGTGATCTGGGCTGCTGTAATGAGTTCAAGTTCATAAGAAATTCGCTTCTGCTCTTTAGTTATTTGCTCTTGCTCAAAGGATAAGCGTTGCTGCTCCTTATAAATCGATGTGACAGATGCTTCATCATCTGGCATAGGAGCTTGCCTTGAAGGTGATGCAGAAGTGCCGACGGAGGGTTTTGTTCCGTACGGAGGAGTTGGGGTGACATGAGGCAGCTTATGGAAGGACTTAACAACTGTGGACTCATTGATCATGCCTAAACAGTGTTGATAAGTTGTCGAACTGATATCAACCTGAAATTTCTTTAAAATCCTCATTATAATCAATGGAAATGGGAGTCTTTCCGTGGGATGAGGATGCTCAACATATCTTGTCATCCTATTCCAAATAATGTATGGAATGTTGATATTTAATCCCATTGCCTCTGACGGATGTCCTAAGAGATACAAGAACAGCATTCTATCCCATCTCAAGACTTTCGTCTGCATGTTTGGAAGAATATTGTAACATGTGATGAAGTTTAGGAACCGGTACTCAAGACGAAGTTCTCTGGACTTGACAGATTTCTCCGTTGACTGAGTTCCCTCCAAACATATTCCCCTTATAACCGTTTGCCACATCGTATTCGTCAAACTCCTTCCTTTTAAGTAGTTAATTCCTGACCTGCTAGCTTGCATTCCTAAGACCTCGCCGATCAAATGTGGAGTTATTTTAAGTCTCGTCCCTTGGACATTCGTGTAAAACTCCATCGGACCGTCTTCATTTTCTTGAAGGTGCCGTGCATTTGTGTAGAAGGTCCTTATGCGATGCAAACAATATCCAAGCATTTCTGGGAATCGGCATACTTGAAGAAGATTGGCTTGTTCAATCAAATTACCAAACTCCGGGGAGTGGTCTCGTAGAGCCCCAATGTTAACATGTCTCTCGCCTATGCATTCACGATTTTGAAAAGCCCTCAGACGGTCAGTATTAAGAGACACTTGTTCCTCACGGGGTGGTGAATCAGGAGCTATTGGTTCGTTAATTTCAACCCCTCGTGCTCGTCCTAACCGTCCAGCTAATCTCTTTCTTTTCATCGAGATAGAGGATGCTGGCATTGGTGCCTTGCCTTTATCCACAGCAACCGGTGTTGTCTTTCCCTTTGATGAACCAGGGGACTTCCCTTTTGACTTAATAGGCGTTGGTTCATCGTCCATCAATTCGTCCCAGTTCACCTCTTCCTTTTTCGATTCTGTCTCTGAGTCGGTAACGAGGACAAACTCTCCCTTTCGCAGAGTTTTCTTCGCTCTTTTCAATTTATTCGTTGCTCTAGTGTGAACCATAGCAGCCAGAAGAAAGATTACCCAAGTGATCACCATCTCTGCTATTTCTTGTGAATGAGAGAATCCTGCGAGCAACAACTCAAGAACACGAAAAAATTGTTTATTTTCAAAATTTTGAAAAATTGTACCTAAACAATCATTATCATGTAGAGAGACTAGGAATCAAATTAGTTTTGCAAAAGAAATTTTAAAAATAGATCAATCCCATGATTTTCAAAAATTCCTATTATATGCCCTAAAACCGAATTTTCAGAAATCGAAGCCTAAAAATCCAATAATCAAGAGAGTAACAAGCATATAAACAAAACTAATCTACTCAGAGTTCTTATTTCAAAAGAAATTTGATCAAAAACCAATCTCAAACGAAAAAGATACATGATTTCATCCACGTTTTGAGCGAAAGAGAGAAAAACTGTGAAATACCGAAATTTTGATCATGAAAACTCACTTTGATTCGAAAAACTCTAGTTGGAAAGGCTCCAAATTGAATGATTTCTAGAGAGAGAAGCTCTGGAGACTTGGAAACAAAAGATTGAGATGAAATAAAATCAAAAACCCTTTTGTTTCATATAAACTCTAGCCGCGGTCCGGAACGCCCTATGAATGAAGTCCGGAACGGCTACCCGCAGGAAATTCCTGCGTTCGGGATCCGGAACGGATGTTCCGGTCCGGATCGGCTCTAAACTTTTTCTTCAGAAAAATTTAGGAAAATTCCAGAAAATCCAGAAAAAGTATGTAAGCACATTTGCATGTCAACTTTAAACAAAAATCATCATTTCACATCAAAAGAAATAGATTATGCTAAATCTATCAATAATATCCAAGTAATGAAATGAGAATTTATAAAAATTAAATCCCTTAAAGTTGAACAAGTTCAATCACATCTAACTTGATCTTATGAGTAATGCGTTTATCAAATCATTAACATAGTAAAGAAAATGAAGTACCATGATCAATAGATGTGATGACCTGGATCTCTGCAGAGCTGTGGTGGAGTCATTGGTGACATCTAGGGAGCCTGTACTGTGTGTTGGAGGTGTTGGGCACCAATTGGACACAAGTGGCGGACTTCGGGCTTAATGGATCACGTGGGTGATCAATGGACTCCGTCGGATCGTTAGAAGTGGTTTCGCGCGAAGCGGATATTAAAAATGGACTCAGCGCGAAGTTTGGACCAAGGATTACCTTTCCGGATGCCTTCGGCAAATTTTGGAGTTGGAATTTGGCAAAATGGATATCAAATTCGGATTCAGCGTGCGAAAACGGTCAAAACGGACTACCCACTTGTTATTTTTGAGCATCGGGTACTGTTCATGCCGGAACAGTGTTTCCGGCGGCGGCGGCAGCGGCGGAGCAGCCGCAGGCAGCGCGGCGGACGGAGGCGCGGGCCGCCCGGTCCACGCGGCAGGCGTGCACCGGGGGCGGGACGCGTGGCGGCTCGGGAGTGGGCCGGTCCGCGGGGCGGGGTCTACGGAGAGTGCGGGGCGCACGGTGGACCGGGGGGTTGGACACGTGGCATTACTGGATTGGTCGGTGCAGTGGACTTGGTCTACGGAGCAGGCGGGCGTGGTGCATGGACCGGCGGGACACGTGGCGTCTTCTGGTTGGTGGGCTCATGGAGTCTGGGTCCACGGAGGTGAACCGGGGCACCTCGGGATTCGCGCCTGGCAGGGGGCGCAGGCGGCGGGCGCAGGCGGGCACGTGGGCGCGGCAGGCGGGCGTTGACTGGGTGCGCGCCACGTGTCGCCGCGGCATTGGCCCACGCGTCGCGCGGGGGGCGGCCAGCGTGGCTGTCCGCTGTGCGGGGGGCGACGTGGAGGCCTGGGGAACTTTCGGGCGCGCACAGTGTTGGGCCGGGCCCAACACTGTAGCCGCCCGAAAGTTGGAGCGCCCGGAAATTTGGGACAGGTTTGGTATTTTCGGATTTGTTTCCAGCTTGTATAAATAGGCCGAGTTCCTTTGCAGAGAACTTTTTCCCTGCTCCTCCTTTCACAGTGCCACCTTCACGAGTTTTCTTCATCTCCCTGTGGAGATTCAATCTGCAGAGTTCCAGATTTTTCTGCGGCACGTATCCCGAGGTTACCATTTTTACGGCGCGGCGCGACGCTCGTTCGTTTGTGGTCTTCTTCGTCGCGTTTTGGTGCGAGGACTCCCCCGGCTTACCCCGAGCACCTTTTTCTGTGATTCTTGCGCCGTTGGCTTCACGACAGGTAGGGCTATGTTTCCCATGTTTACTGGTTTTTCCCATTCCGAGCTTTTCATGGGTTTTTCGGATCATCTTGTGACCTCATTTTCTGGGGCGGAGTTTTGGGACAGCGGTGCGGTATTTTGGCGATATCTTCGCGCACATGCATCGGATTGGGGCGATTCAAGAGGCGTTTTGCATCTACACATCACGAGGAATATCTCCAAATTTTCTTGGAATTTTCTGAATTTTTCCCCGAAGGTGAATATTCCTGTTTACAGAACCTTGTGGTCCAGTTTTTGTGAGCAGTTTGTTTCGAGGTGGTTCTCTTGTCGGAATTGTTTCTCAGTGTAGGAAACTCGGATTTGAGCGTGCAGGTAGTCGTTTCGACGGGTTCGTCGCGAGGATCGTGATGGTATTTTTCTTGGAATTTTTCGGGCACTTCTCGCAGGTAAAAACAGGGGAACTATGGACTGTTGTGTTTGGGGCAGATTTGTGTGAGCATTGTATGTTATTTATGTGTGTTCTTTTGGGAATTTTGTACAGCGATCGCGGCGGCTTATCGGTTTGGGGCGAGAGCACTTTTTGGACTTGGAATTAGCGATCGAGGTGGGTGGTTGTTGTTTACCTCTATTTTGACATGCTCACTAGGAATATTAGAGTGATCCCTTTATTTGGACATGCATGCTTAAGTGATATAAATTGTGAGCTTTTCCTATGGAAATTACTATTGTGGATATTTGATAGTGGTTGGGACTTATACATGTTTGTATGGATGGAATGTTAGCGGTTAACCTTGCATGTGGATTGGAATGTTTATTTTGGACTATATGATGACCCTGTTAGTGGTTGGTACTAGTTGAGGATTGTATGACATGCATAGGTGGATAGTGACGCTTTATCATGGATCATAGACATGTGTGGTTGGATAATGTTTTAGCATGATGGTTATATCTATGCGGATCTATTAATTGTTACACATGTGGAACCACTATTGGACACCTTTTCCTTTATTTCCTTGAGAACACTTGCATGCTTGTTTGGACATCTAGATAGGCCATCTTTTATCGCTACACTTTCATGCTGGAACTTGACTTAGGAGAAACCTTGTTTGCTTCTTTCTCCTTTTCGTAGTCAGGTGGGTTTGCTCGGGTTTGAGCAGGGGTTTGGGATAGTGTAGCCGGGGCCTGGATTATGGATCATGGGTTTTGGCGGCGACCGCGGATATTGGGCGGTTGACCGGATGTCGGTTATAGGACATCGGTGATAGGGCATGATTATGGACTAGAGGGTTTTGTGGCAACCGCGGATAGTAGGCGGTTGACCAGATGTCGGATGTGGGACATGATTGTGATTGTGGGTTATTCCGGCGACCGCGGATATTGGGCGGTTGACCGGAGGTCGGTCGTGAGACCTGGTCGTGGATTGTGGGGTATTGCGGCAATCGCGGATAGTGGGCGATTGACCGGATGGTTACTTTTGCATCTGATTGGGGAATCAGTTTTCTTTTAGTGGAGGGTTCTGTTCCACTGGGGGCTTTATAGTTGTGATCCAATCCTGCTTTTATCACCGGCGCGGTTATTGCCCGGTGAGGCTTTTATTACCCCGGCGCGGTTATTGCCCGGTGGTGCTTTACTCGTGTGGGTAGCTCCCCTCGAGATCCCCTTCGGAGGCCGGGGCTGGACAGTTATGGACAGGGTTTGCTATCACATCGGCGCGGCTTATTGGCCCGATGATGAGGGCGGCGGCAGGAATTTTGCTATCACATCGGCGCGGCTTTCTTGCCCGATGATGAGGGCGGTACAGATTGGGTTTATCTGGGACGGTTGGTTATTGTTGCTTACGGTTATTCCAGTCTAGGACTGTATTTTTAGAGGCATAGTAGTGGTAGATTTCCCTTTTGGCAGCGGTTTCATTTCTTACCACTCTTCTTTCCTTTTTGCCTCTGGTAGGCCGAGTGGGGGTGTCAGAGTTTGAGGTTTTACCCACTAGGGGAGGCTACTGGTTTACTAGTAGTTCTCACCCCCATTCTTCTTTCCTCTTCTGCTTCTTCCTTGTTTTGCAGTGTCTTCTGCGGGTGCTGCTGGGCTTTCAGCGGCGGGTCGAGGAGAGAGGACGGCTGAGTAGATAGATCTCGAGGCAGGATGAGCAGGTTAGCTGGACTGTTGGTGTACCCAGGTTTCCTCAGACGGTTGTACTTTTACATTTGGGACTGGCTTTTGCCAGCAGGTTGTATTTATTTTGGTGAGCTGGGAGGGACAGATGTATCATTTATACAGATGTATTGTATTTTATTTCCAGCTTCAGTCTGAGGTGTATTAGTTTTAGTTCAGCTCTATTTTTGTTGCTCTTTTATTGTTTTCTTATATCTGAGCAGGTTTGGCGCTTCGTGTACACGGGAAATACCGTGTGCACGGCGGATCTGTAGACGGGCCCGGGTTCTGGTTTACACCCGGGGCGTGACAGATTAGGTGGTATCAGAGCTTAGGGATAGGTCATTTGGGACTTAGGAAACCCTAGGCTTTTCGGCGGACCCTAGGGTGTTAGTGCGTGAGAGACGCGACACTTTGCGAAAGTCGGTGATTTATTTGTTTGACTCTTCATGTGAGTGAAGAGGGATCGACATATCCTATTTTTGTGGGACAGTTATGTTGGCTGCAGACAACATAAAGTTACAAAAATAGAGGGATGTCTTTGACTTTCGCTAGATTGGGTCGAGTGTTTGGGGTGTGCTGATTTGCGGTTTTGTCGTGGTGAGCGGTGTCTCCCCGACGTTGGGCCCTGACCCGGGTGCACCTTGGTGTGGCAGTTGGGTCTGAGCTGGTTGTTTCGGGCCGGATACCCAGGTTGGAGTCTGAGAGTTCCGGACCCGAAGGGTAGGTGTGTTGGAGGCAGATCAGCGGAGCGGTGACACAGTTGTCGGATCAGCGCAGTGGCACAGTTGTCGGAGTGGTGACACAGTTGTCAGATCAGCGCAGTGGCACAGTTGTCGGAGTGGTGACACAGTTGTCGGATCAGCGCAGTGGCACAGTTGTCGGAGCGGTGACACAGTTGTCGGATCAGCGCAGTGACACAGTTGTCGGATCGGCGCAGTGGCACAGTTGTCGGAGTAGCGAGTAGCCCCCTCCGTGCCGACGTTTAGTGTTGGGGGCACCGAGGTAGGGTGGACAGTTGACAGCGGGTAAGCTGTGGGATTGCTTTGATCGAGTGAGCCAGTTTTGGCGGATGAGTCACCCCGATTTGTGGGATTGAGTATGGAGCCCTTGGAGGCAGGGTCTTGTTCGGTGGGGGATAGAGAGTACTTGAAGGTCTTTATGGCAAGAGTTAACGCAGTTGCTGAACTGCACGCTCCATGTATAGAGGGACGGGGCGCATAGGATGTGAGTGTCTGAGAGTGGATTGCGCCAGGATACCTTGTAACTCATTGGGTCCCTCCAGTACGGATTTAGGACGCCTCAATGGAGTAGGCGCCGGGTGTGGAGCGTGGTATTGTAGTTCCTTTGGATTGGGATCTACCGCCTGAGGCGAGTTCTGATTGAGGCGCTTGGCGCCGGGTGATGGAGGACAGATCAGTCGGTGGAGGCATTCCCGATTTCGTTTTCCAGGATAGTGGATTTCTGAGACAGTCGGAGCACATATGTTACAGCGGTCGGTGTGGTGGTACTTGTTGGGCTGGCGGGTTCAGTTTTCTTTCGCGGCGGTTGATTATGCCGCGAGGACAGTTTTCTTGGGGAGCCAGGCCCGGAGGTGTTGGTGTACCTGGGTTGCTTGAGGGTTATCTTCGCCTCTATAGTTTTGACTTCGGGAGCGAGGCGGATGTTCGTATTGGATGAGTAGACTTTTGGGCTGTGTGTTGATGCCGGAGAGTTGGGGAATTGCTTCTACACCCCGACGGTTTAGAGATTAGAGAGCAGAGTCTACGTGATCAGTTGGGGGGGACTTATATTGGATACCTTGGGGGTACCGAGGTATTGGGATCGAGCATTTGTGCCGATGGACTTGTGGTTGGATTATCGGAGACCCTGGGGGGGAGCAGATGCCTGTACCGATGCAGGCTACTTGGTAGCTCGAGCGGTTAGCCCAGCTGATCTTGGATGAGGTGGTGCGGTTTTCTGGAATGCCCGCCTCTATTTTGTTCTAGTTAGAGACCCGAGGGTTGTATCGCGTCTCTGGAGGAGGTATTAGACAGCTTTGGGAGCTTGAGTGGTGGATGATTGGATATTTACCCCCTCTATTTGGTTGAGGTTTCGGGTTGAGGATTGATTTTAGTTTCGAGGACGAAACTTTCTTTTAGTGGGGGAGGATGTGATGACCTGGATCTCTGCAGAGCTGTGGTGGAGTCATTGGTGACATCTAGGGAGCCTGTACTGTGTGTTGGAGGTGTTGGGCACCAATTGGACACAAGTGGCGGACTTCGGGCTTAATGGATCACGTGAGTGATCAATGGACTCCGTCGGATCGTTAGAAGTGGTTTCGCGCGAAGCGGATATTAAAAATGGACTCAGCGCGAAGTTTGGACCAAGGATTACCTTTCCGGATGCCTTCGGCAAATTTTGGAGTTGGAATTTGGCAAAATGGATATCAAATTCGGATTCAGCGCGCGAAAACGGTCAAAACGGACTACCCACTTGTTATTTTTGAGCATCGGGTACTGTTCATGCCGGAACAGTGTTTCCGGCGGTGGCGGCAGCGGCGGAGCAGCCGCAGGCAGCGCGGCGGACGGAGGCGCGGGCCACCCGGTCCACGCGGCAGGCGTGCACCGGGGGCGGGACGCGTGGCGGCTCGGGAGTGGGCCGATCCGCGGGGCGGGGTCTACGGAGAGTGCGGGGCGCACGGTGGACCGGGGGGTTGGACACGTGGCATTACTGGATTGGTCGGTGCAGTGGACTTGGTCTACGGAGCAGGCGGGCGTGGTGCATGGACCGGCGGGACACGTGGCGTCTTCTGGTTGGTGGGCTCATGGAGTCTGGGTCCACGGAGGTGAACCGGGGTGCCTCGGGATTCGCGCCTGGCAGGGGGCGCAGGCGGCGGGCGCAGGCGGGCACGTGGGCGCGGCAGGCGGGCGTTGACTGGGTGCGCGCCACGTGTCGCCGCGGCATTGGCCCACGCGTCGCGCGGGGGGCGGCCAGCGTGGCTGTCCGCTGTGCGGGGGGCGACGTGGAGGCCTGGGGAACTTCCGGGCGCGCACAGTGTTGGGCCGGGCCCAACACTGTAGCCGCCCGAAAGTTGGAGCGCCCGGAAATTTGGGACAGGTTTGGTATTTTCGGATTTGTTTCCAGCTTGTATAAATAGGCCGAGTTCCTTTGCAGAGAACTTTTTCCCTGCTCCTCCTTTCACAGTGCCACCTTCACGAGTTTTCTTCATCTCCCTGTGGCGATTCAATCTGCAGAGTTCCAGATTTTTCTGCTGCACGCATCCCGAGGTTACCATTTTTACGGCGCGGCGCGACGCTCGTTCGTTTGTGGTCTTCTTCGTCGCGTTTTGGTGCGAGGACTCCCCCGGCTTACCCCGAGCACCTTTTTCTGTGATTCTTGCGCCGTTGGCTTCACGACAGGTAGGGCTATGTTTCCCATGTTTACTGGTTTTTCCCATTCCGAGCTTTTCATGGGTTTTTCGGATCATCTTGTGACCTCATTTTCTGGGGCGGAGTTTTGGGACAGTGGTGCGGTATTTTGGCGATATCTTCGCGCACAGGCATCGGATTGGGGCAATTCAAGAGGCGTTTTGCATCTACACATCACGAGGAATATCTCCAAATTTTCTTGGAATTTTCTGAATTTTGCCCCGAAGGTGAATATTCCTGTTTACAGAACCTTGTGGTTCAGTTTTTGTGAGCAGTTTGTTTCGAGGTGGTTCTCTTGTCGGAATTGTTTCTCAGTGTAGGAAACTCGGATTTGAGCGTGCAGGTAGTCGTTTCGACGGGTTCGTCGCGAGGATCGTGACGGTATTTTTCTTGGAATTTTTCGGGCACTTCTCGCAGGTAAAAACAGGGGAACTGTGGACTATTGTGTTTGGGGCAGATTTGTGTGAGCATTGTATGTTATTTATGTGTGTTCTTTTGGGAATTTTGTACAGCGATCGCGGCGGCTTATCGGTTTGGGGCGAGAGCACTTTTTGGACTTGGAATTAGCGATCGAGGTGGGTGGTTGTTGTTTACCTCTATTTTGACATGCTCACTAGGAATATTAGAGTGATCCCTTTATTTGGACATGCATGCTTAAGTGATATAAATTGTGAGCTTTTCCTATGGAAATTACTATTGTGGATATTTGATAGTGGTTGGGACTTATACATGTTTGTATGGATGGAATGTTAGCGGTTAACCTTGCATGTGGATTGGAATGTTTATTTTGGACTATATGATGATCCTGTTAGTGGTTGGTACTAGTTGAGGATTGTATGACATGCATAGGTGGATAGTGACGCTTTATCATGGATCATAGACATGTGTGGTTGGATAATGTTTTAGCATGATGGTTATATCTATGCGGATCTATTAATTGTTACACATGTGGAACCACTATTGGACACCTTTTCCTTTATTTCCTTGAGAACACTTGCATGCTTGTTTGGACATCTAGATAGGCCATCTTTTATCGCTACACTTTCATGCTGGAACTTGACTTAGGAGAAACCTTGTTTGCTTCTTTCTCCTTTTCGTAGTCAGGTGGGTTTGCTCGGGTTTGAGCAGGGGTTTGGGATAGTGTAGCCGGGGCCTGGATTATGGATCATGGGTTTTGGCGGTGACCGCGGATATTGGGCGGTTGACCGGATGTCGGTTATAGGACATCGGTGATAGGGCATGATTATGGACTAGAGGGTTTTGTGGCAACCGCGGATAGTAGGCGGTTGACCAGATGTCGGATGTGGGACATGATTGTGATTGTGGGTTATTCCGGCGACCGCGGATATTGGGGCGGTTGACCGGAGGTCGGTCGTGAGACCTGGTCGTGGATTGTGGGGTATTGCGGCAATCGCGGATAGTGGGCGATTGACCGGATGGTTACTTTTGCATCTGATTGGGGAATCAGTTTTCTTTTAGTGGAGGGTTGTGTTCTACTGGGGGCTTTATAGTTGTGATCCAATCCTGCTTTTATCACCGGCGCGGTTATTGCCCGGTGAGGCTTTTATTACCCGGCGCGGTTATTGCCCGGTGGTTCTTTACTCGTGTGGGTAGCTCCCCTCGAGATCCCCTTCGGAGGCCGGGGCTGGACAGTTATGGACAGGGTTTGCTATCACATCGGCGCGGCTTATTGGCCCGATGATGAGGGCGGCGGCAGGAATTTTGCTATCACATCGGCGCGGCTTTCTTGCCGATGATGAGGGCGTACAGATTGGGTTTATCTGGGACGGTTGGTTATTGTTGCTTACGGTTATTCCAGTCTAGGACTGTATTTTTAGAGGCATAGTAGTGGTAGATTTCCCTTTTGGCAGCGGTTTCATTTCTTACCACTCTTCTTTCCTTTTTGCCTCTGGTAGGCCTAGTGGGGGTGTCAGAGTTTGAGGTTTTACCCACTAGGGGAGGCTACTAGTTTACTAGTAGTTCTCACCCCCATTCTTCTTTCCTCTTCTGCTTCTTCCTTGTTTTGCAGTGTCTTCTGCGGGTGCTGCTGGGCTTTCAGCGGCGGGTCGAGGAGAGAGGACGGCTGAGTAGATAGATCTCGAGGCAGGATGAGCAGGTTAGCTGGACTGTTGGTGTACCCAGGTTTCCTCAGACGGTTGTACTTTTACATTTGGGACTGGCTTTTGCCAGCAGGTTGTATTTATTTTGGTGAGCTGGGAGGGACAGATGTATCATTTATACAGATGTATTGTATTTTATTTCCAGCTTCAGTCTGAGGTGTATTAGTTTTAGTTCAGCTCTGTTTTTGTTGCTCTTTTATTGTTTTCTTATATCTGAGCAGGTTTGGCGCTTCGTGTACACGGAAATACCGTGTGCACGGCGGATCTGTAGACGGGCCCGGGTTCTGGTTTACACCCGGGGCGTGACAATAGATGTTTGAAATCCCAGATAAGTTAGATAATATATCTAGTCAATTTATTGTAAGGAGTGGCTCTATGAGTATCTTTCAATTAAATCCCCACCTTATACCAACCTTGGAATTTGACAGGGTCAAGTATTCCAAAAAGCATTTTATCTAATCAACTTGAAAAACTATGCTTGTATACATGTGGTACCTGCACACAGTACTCGGACGACCGAGGTGGTAGCTCTTTCCTCCATGTGGTGGTAGTTTTCACACTCCTCAATGGGATGTAACTCTTTCCATATCTTTTGAGCATGTCAACTTAAATGAACTCCCCCTCAATTGGCTATCAATTATTTAATATATAAAGTATTCAACCAAAAATTGATCTCGATTTCATACTCGACTCAATTGTCAAATAAGATAAAAACTATACCAAGAGATCATTTGAGAGAGAAATTGATTTTGATCAAAACAAAGATGACTTAATTGACATAAATGATCATTGCATCAAATGAATTATTATGATATCCAAAGCATAATAAATTTCAAAATATATGAAAGGATGCAATTAAAGTCAATAATACTAATGCTCAATTAATGTTCTATGCACAAACATAGATAAGGAACCAAAACACAAAACAAAACCTAACCTAAGCAATGATTTCAAAAGTGTTATTTCAAGGAAGCATTCCATTGCTTTACGTAAATGAATAACCGTTTTGATCCAAAGGTTTTGTTAAAATGTCAGCTAATTGATCCTCAGTGAAATATAGGAAATTTGAAGTAAATTTGATTCAACTAGCTCTCTTAGAAAATGATATCTAAGTTCAATGTGTTTTGTTCTCGAGTGCAACACAGGATTTTTAGAAATATTTATAGCACTTGTGTTGTCACAAAGAATAGTTACCGAAGTTGCTGAAATTCGGAAGTCGCTCAACATGCTTTTCATCCAAATGAGTTGAGTTGAACAACTACCCGCTGAAATATATTCGGCTTCGGCAGTCGAGAGTGCTATGTAGTTTTGCTTTTTACTATGCCATGCAACAAGGCAATGGCCAAGATAAAAACATGCACCACTCGTACTTTTCCGATCATCCACAGATCCTGCCCAATCGGCATCTGAATATCCTATAATATCAAGCGTTGTTCCATAGGATACCAAATTCCGAAGTTCAGTGTTCCTTTGACGTACCGGATGATCCTTTTCACCGCTTTCAGGTGAACCTCCTTTGGTGCTGATTGATATCTCGCGCAGATCCCAACACTAAAGGATATATCCGGGCGACTAGCCGTGAGGTAGAGTAGACTTCCAATCATGCTACGATAAGCTTCTCGTCTACACTTTCACTAAGAGATTCACTTCCTAATCCCTTATTGCTAGTTCCCATTGGAGTTTGAAAATCTTTAGAGTTTCTAAATCGAATTTCTTCACCAACTCCCTTGCATACTTGGATTGGCACAAATGGATGCCTTCTTCATTTTGTTTCACTTGCAATCCAAGAAAGTAAGTCAGTTCCCCCCATCATAGACATCTCAAATTCGCTTTCCATGGTTTCAGCGAATTTAGAAGCATCATTGTCTCTAGTTGCACCAAATACAATGTCATCGACATAGATTTGTGCTACAATGAAATTATCCTGATAATGCTTCACAAAGAGAGTCCGGTCTGCTCCCCCTCGAGTATAGCCCTTTTCCAATAGGTGCTTTGTTAACCTTTCGTACCACGCTCGCGGTGCTTTGTTTTAGACCGTAAAGAGCCTTTTTCAAACGAAAAACCTGGTTAGGTTGTTTATAGTCCTACAAAACCTTTCGGTTGAGCCACATAAACTTCCTCGTTCAAAAACCCATTTAAAAACGCGCTCTTGACGTCATTTGAAAGAGTTTGATTTTAAAATGACAAGCAATCGCTAACAGTATACGAATTCGACTCGAGTCGAGCAACCGGGGCGAACGTCTCATCAAAGTCTATACCTTCTATTTGTGAGTAGGCCCTGAGCACTAGGCGTGCTTTGTTCATGATGATGTACCATCCTCGTTTTCTTATTCTTGAAAATCCATTTAGTACCAATCACATTGTGTTGCTTCGGTGGCTTCGTTAGTTCCCAGACTTTGTTTCTTTCGAACTGATGGAGCTCCTCCTGCATTGCTTCAATCCAGTAGTCATCCTGAAGAGCTTCATCGACGTTCTTTGGTTCTACCATGGAGACGTAACATGCGACTCCACCAAACCAACTGTCTCCGAGTCCTGACTCCTTCATGTGGGTCTCCAATAATGTTCGATTCCGGATGATCCTTGGAGATCCGTAGCGTTTGAGTAACGGAGTACTCGGAGGTACAAGAGTGATGATTCCTGCATTTCAGATAAACTAGAAGAACCATTAGATGCATCAACTTTATCAAACAGAGTTATTATGAGAAGATGCATTTACAGGAGTATCATCATCTAGAGACATATCAAGGGTAGATTTATCAGATACAAAATGGAAAGCTTCATCTACTTTAACATTTATAGATTCTATCATCGTTTTAGATTCCAAGGTAAATACCCGATATGCTCTACTGTTTGTAGAATAACCCATGAAAATCCCTTCGTCACTTCGAGAGTCGAATTTACCAAGATTTTGCGATCATGCAAAATATAACAACGACTCCCAAAGATAAGAAAATATTTGATATTCGGTTTTCTATAGAACCACAGCTCATATGGTGTATTTAAAGTCCCCGGGCGCAAATACACTCGATTAATACATAGACGGCGGTGTTCACATCTTCAGCCCAAAAATGTAACGGGAGTTTCTGGCTATGAAGCAATCACACGAGCCATCTCTTGAACAACCCCTGTTTTTGCGCTCACTACACCATTCTGCTGAGGTGTATAGGGTGCTGAGAATTCATGTTTTATGCCGTTGGAAGTGCAAAAATCAATGAATTTAGAATTAATGAATCTCCACCCTATATCGCTTCGAACACGAACGATCTTTTCATTTCTTTCAATCATAATACGATGACAAACCTCATGAAAAGAGTCGAAAGTATCCGCTTTCTCTTTTAAAAATGTTACCCATGAATATCTAGAGAAATCATCAACCAAAAGAAAAATATACCATTTACCTCCCAAAGATGGTTGACGAGTCGGCCCCATTAAGTCCATGTGCAGTAATTCCAAGGGCCGATTGGTACCAACGTGGTTCAAGTTCTTGTGTGCAACCCTTGATTGTTTTCCCTTTTGACAACCTCCACACACAATGTTATCTTTAAAAGAAAGTTTAGGAACCCCCTTAACCACGTCTTTATTTGAAATCCTTGCTAGTTCTTTAAAATTTATGTGACCTAGTCTTTCATGCCAAAGAGTTTCATTATCTAAAGAAACTAGGTTACACTTTTCAGAAATTTTGTTCGAAACAACATAGCAATTATTTTTGATCTAACCCCTTTCAAAAAGAATACCTGGTCCTTATCAGTTACAATACATTCTACAGAAGAAAAATTAACTGAGAAACCATTGTCACAAAGTTGACTTATACTAATGAGGTTAGTCTTTAGGCCTTCAACAGATAAGACATTGTTCAAAACCGGGCCTTCTGGAATAGCGATTGTTCCTTTTCCAACAATTTTAGAAGAACGACCGTCTCCGAAAACAACATGTCCTCCGGAGATTTTCTCTAAAGTTTGAAAACTGTTTTTGTCACCGGTCATGTGACGGGAACAACCACTATCCAGATACCAAGACGAGTTGTCATAAGCATGTAAAGAAGTATGAACAACAAGACAAGGGAAGATTTCATCTTTGCGCACCCAAACCTTTTTGAACTGCGTCGGCAATGAATGTGAAGTTATTCTCCTTGGTGAAAGCGTCTTGATTGATTCATCGCTTTTTCTTGACGTCGTCGTCTTGTTTGATGTACTACCAATGTTCTTTTCTTTTGAAAAATCCTTCTTTGATTTCCGGGAAGCGAACTCATTGGTAGTAGTTGCAAGAGGTGCTTGATGTGATCTTTGCGCTCCAATCTTGCAATTTCTTCTTATGTGCCCTGCATAACCACAACGAAAACATACCTTTGTACTTGACGATCCCGAAGTAGGTAAGGTGAGGTTGTTGTCGTTGATTGTAGTGAATTCCGTCGTCGGAGGAGGATTTACCGACTGGGGCACAAAAACTGTCCCAACCGAACTAGAATTGTCTTCAGTTCGATTGTATCCAAGGCCGAAACGGTTTGTTTGACCAAGACCAAGCATCTTATCCAACTTTCTCCTTCCAGAAGAAAATCTCTTTAAATCATCTTTAAGTTGGAAAATGGTCTTCGTCATTTCCATTTTTTCCTGTCGAGCCTCGGAGTAGAGCTTCAAGAAGTAACCAGCTTTATCAATCATTTTTACATGTTCCTTCTCGAAATGCTCATTTTTCTCTTGAAGTGAAACATTTGCTTTTATCAGGTTATCCCTTTCCACTTCAAGATCGGTCGAGAGAGAAGTTGCTCTTTTTACTTCTTCTTCGAGATCCTGCAATCTCCCTCTCAACCCCTTGTTTTGCTTAGCCAGTTTCTTTGAATCCTTTAGAAGATTATGGTAGGCTAAAACAAAGTCTTCACCTTCAGAGTTACTCGATTCGTCATCCGTTGCATTCTTTTCAACTTGAGAGGAGTTGGACAATGAATTGGATGTACTTGCCATTAAGCACATGAAGGGTGAAGATGTGGACGCGTGGAACGCCGTTGCGTTATTCTCTTCATCACTTGAAGATGACTCATTTGACGTTGAGGTGTCATCCCAAGTGACGGCTTGCATCGCTTTCTTCTTCGACGGATTCTTATTTGGACACTCCGTTGAGATATGGCCGTACCCTCGGCACTTGAAGCATTGGACTTGTCCCTCTGAGCTTTTCTTATCCTTTGAAAAACTCTCTTGCTTTCTTGACTTGTGGCTTGAAAAACCTTTGCCTTTCTTCGACTTTACGAAGGATGGAGTTTTACTTGAATTACCCCTTCGAAAGTTTCGGCGAAATTTCTTGTCAAGAGAGCAAGCTGCTTCTCAAAGTCCTCCATAGATAGGTTCTCGTCATCGTCTGAGGAGGATGAATCCGCGTCTTCTTCTTTTGTTGTTTTCAACGCAAAACCTGAAGACTTAGAAGTAGATGCTTTTCCAGAAGAATAGTTAGTAGGAAATGTCATTTCATATGTTTGTAATGAACCAAGTAATTCTTCTACACGGATTTCGTCCGGGTGTTTAATAGTTTCAATGGCCGTAACCTTGGAACGAAATCTTTCAGAAGAGTTCTTAAAATCTTTCTTACAATTTTAAATTCTGGAATTTTCTCTCCCAAGTTAGCACATGTGTTCACGATGTCTTGCAATCGCGTATAGTAATCTGTGAAAGATTCATTTTCTGCCATGAAAATAGAGTCAAACTTGCTCGTAAGCATTTGCAGTTTCTGAATCTTCACAAGGTTAGTTCCCTCATGTGTAACTTGAAGAACATCCCAGATTTCTTTCGTAGTCTCACATGCCGAGACGCGAGAGAACTCAGTTTGAGACAAGGCATTAAATAAGGCGTTAATTCCTTTGCCATTGTAAGAAGATGAGTCAATCTCTTCCTTGGTCCATTTCGACCTAGGTTTGATGGTATGAACATCAACAATAACTTTGGTTGGATTTGACCATCCTAAATCGATAGATTGCCACACCCGTTCGTCGATGGAAATTAAAAAGGCTTTCATCCGTACTTTCCAGTAGGCATAGTTTGTTCCATAGAAGAACGGGGTCTGTTGATGTTTCCACCTTCAACCATTGTTTACAACCCTATTCCCTCTCTGATACCAATTGTTGGGTTACCTCTATAATAAGGATCTAAATAGGGGAAAAACCACCTAGAGGGGGGGTGAATAGGTGTAAACGATAAACACTCAAAAATCTTTGCGCAATAAAAACCCAATGCGGAAATGAAAATAACACGCAAGATTTTTACGTGGAAAACTCCAAAACCAGGAGTAAAAAACTACGGGACCGATAACACGGTGAAATCAACTAAGATTAAAACATGTACAAAGGTGATATAACGCACTCACTGACGACTCATCCTTTTTCCATACGCTCCGAGTTGATCTTCTCCGCTCGCTCCGCAACGCGCCTCGAATCCATGATTTGCGTCCAACGCCGAATCCACGGCGTCCAACGTCGAATCCACGACGTCTGACCGAATCCACGGTCTCCACCAGGTAGTACGTCTCGATCACACGAACGTACCTCGCTTCGAATTCACGAGAGCGGTTGCACCTTGAATCCACAAGGCCACGCGAATCCACGCGCCGATTTGGGGAAAATCATTGTTTTGTTGGTGGTGATAATCCGCCGAATACTTAGATCAAAGATAGATCGGAAATACCATCTAAGTATTCATTAATTTGATTCTACTCAAAATCTGAGTAAGAAAACCTAGAATCAAATTAATTAATATAGATGAAGAAACATAGAATTAAATCTAGTTATTTCTTTTCTTCTCTATATGTGGATATCTCTTTTTCGACCATATTTTGGATTACCCTAAAAAATGAATCGTAGGTTTATTTATAGGTTAGAAACCATTGGAAGAGGATAAGAATCAAAAACTAACCTTATCTGAAATTTTTCAGGGACGACGGTCCGGACTGGATTACTGCGGTCCGGACTGTCATAGCTAAACAGACTATTTCCAGAAAAACAACGTTCGGGGTCCGGACGAAGATCCACGGTCCGGACTGTTCATGCAGTTTCTGCAAAAACCACGTTCGGGGTCCGGACTGAAGATCCACGGTCCGGACTGTTCATGCAGAGTTCTGCAAAATCCACGTTCGGGGTCCGGACTGAACCGATGTTCCGGACTGGATTGCACATGAACTACCCTATGTTCGGGGTCCGTACTGTAGACACATTTCCGGATCCTGAACATATAACATGTCCAGTTTTTAATTTTTGTACGATTAAGAATCCATCCAAGTGTTTCTACACTATAAGAATTAATCGAATCACCAAATTATTTAGTTAAACGTACCTGATCCTTTTGAATTCTTCTACTTGAGATTGAGGTATATGATCCAAACTTCTTCATCTTCAATCTTCAGACTAACCATTTCACGAAATATGCCAAAACAAATTCCTTAACATTGAGGAAAACCTTCGGAGGACATGTAGTTTTTGGAGATGGACGATCTTCAAAAATAGTTGGCAGAGGAACAATTGCTATTCCAGATGGCCCTGCTTTGAACAATGTTTTGTTTGTTGAAGGCCTTAAGACTAACCTCATAAGCATTAGCCAACTGTGTGATGATGGTTTTTCAGTTATTTTTCTTCTGTAGAATGTCTTGTAACTGATAAAAACCACTCATTTATTTTGAAAGGGGTTAGGTCACAGAACAATTGCTATGTAGTTCCTGGTAAAACAAGTCAAAATTGTAACCTTGCGTCACTTGATAATGAGACTTTTTGGCATGAAAGACTAGTCACATAAACTTCAAGGAACTATCTAGAATATCTAACAAAGACATAGTAAGGTGTTCCTAATTGAACTTCAAAGAAAACCTTGTGTGTGGTGGTTGTCAAAAGGGAAACAAACTAGATCCATTCACAAGAATTTGAACAAGTAGGAACAAAACGCCCATTAGAATTATTGCATATGATTTAATGGGGCCAACTTGTCACCTAGTTTTGGGTGGAAAATGGTATATTTTTTTTTATGGTTGTGATTTCTCTAGATATTCTTGGGTAGACATTTTTTAAAGAGAAAGCGATACTTTTGACTCTTTTCATGATATATGTCATCGTATTATGATTGAGAAAAATAAAAAGATGTCCGTGTTCGCAGTGATAGAGGTGGAGAATTCATTAATTCAAAATTCATTGATTTTGCTCTTCAATGGCATAAAATTTGAATTCTCTGCACCTTATACACTGCAGCAGAACGGTGTAGTCGAGCGCAAAAATAGAGTTGTTCAAGAGATGGCGCGTGTTATGCTTCATAGCGGAAACTCCCTTTATATTTTTGGGCTGAAGCAATAACACCGCGTCGGTCTATGTGATCAATCGCATCTATTTGCGCCCGGGTACTTTGAATACCCCATATGAGCTATGGTTTAGTAGAAAAAACCTAATATCAAGTATTTTCGTATCTTTGGGAGTCGCTGTTACATTTTACGCGATCGAGAAAATCTTAGAAAATTCGACTCTCGAAGTGATGAAGGAATTTTATGGTTATTCTACAAACAGTAGAGCATATCGAGTATACAATCTTGAATCGAAGACGATGATAGAATCAATTACTGTTAAAGTAGATGAAGCTTCTCATTTGTCTTCTGATAAATCTACTCTTGATATGTCTCTTGATGATGAATCTCCGCTAATGATATTGCATCTTTGCATGATAAACTCTTCTAAAATTTTTGATGCATCTCATGTTCTTCTAGTTCATCCAATGTGCAGGAATCCTCACAATTACCCCCGAGTATCCGTTACCTCAACGCTACGTATCTCCAAGGACCATCCGGAATCGAACATCATTGGAGATCCTCAAGAAGGAGTTAGAACTCGGAGAAAATGGAATGTGGAGTCCGCATGCTACGTCTCCATGGTAGAACAAGGAATATTGATGACTCTTCAGGACGACTACTGGATAGAAGCTATGCAAGAAAGCTCAATCATTTGAATGGAACAAAGTCTGGGAATTAACGAAGCCCCCGAAGCAACAACATATAGCGTACAAAATGGATTTTCAAGAACAAGAAAAATGAAGAAGGTACCGTTATTCGGAACAAAGCACGGTTAGTTGCTCAGGGCTATTCACAAGTTGAAGGTATAGACTTTGATGAAACTTTTGCCCCGGTAGCCCGTCTTGAGTCTATTCGTATCTATTTGCTATAGCTTGTCATTTAAAATAAAACTTTTTCAAATGGACGTTAAGAGCGCGTTTTTAAATGGTTTTCTAATGAAGAAGTTTATGTTGCTCAACGAAAGGTTTCATTGATCATAAACTTCCAACCATGTTTTTTGATTGAAAAAGGCTCTTTACGGTCTAAAACAAGCACCGCGAGCATGGTACGAAAGACTGACAAAGCACCTTTTGGAAAAGGACTATACTCGAGGGGGAGCCGATCGGACACTCTTTGTGAAGCACTTTCAAGACAATTTCATTGTAGCACCAAATCTATGTGGACGGCATTGTGTTTGGTGCTACAAGGAATAATGATGCTTCAAAATTCGCTGAAAACAATGGAAAGCGAATTTGAGATGTCCATGATGGGTGAGTTGACATACTTTCTTGGATTGCAAGTAAAAACAAACTGAAGAGGGCATTCACTTGTGTCAATCCAAGTATGCAAAGGAGTTGGTCAAGAATTTTGGATTAAAAAATTCTCAAGACTTTCCGACTCCCATGGGAACTAGCAATAAGGGACTTGGATGTGAATCTCACGAAGAAAAAGTAGACGAGAAACTTTACCGAAGCATGATTGGAAGTCTACTTTACCTGTACGGCTAGTCGCACGGACATTGCCTTCAGTGTTGGGATTTGTGCGAGATATCAATCAGCACCGAAGGAAATTCACCTGAAAGCGGTGAACGGATCATCTGGTACATCAAAGGTACGTTAAATTTCGGAATTTGATATCCTATGGCACATCTCTCGACATTATAGGATATTCGATGCCGATTGGGCTGGATCAGTGGATGATAGGAAGAGCACGAGTGGTGCATGCTTTTACCTGGTCCATTGTTCTTGTTGCATGGCATAGTAAGAAGCAAAAACTGCATTGCTCTGTCTCGACTGCCGAAGCGGAATACATTTCAGCGGGAAGTTGCGCAACTCAATTGATTTGGATGGAAGCGTGTATTGAGTGACTTCCGCATCCCGGCGACTC